>JAGDQP010003011.1:0-25619 GCA_022664845.1 Lepisma saccharinum
ATATATGTGTGTGTGTGTGTGTGTGTTTGTATTATATAGTAGGAAGATGAATGCATAGTGTATAAATGAGTATGAATGACACCTCCAATTACTTTAAACACCCCCCTTGGACTACAATCCTGGCGTACTCCCTGACACGCTGTTATAGGAAGGTGAAACTAGTTTAGTAGTTTGATAAAACCAGATGTTCTTCAGAAACTCATCTACATTTTCTCTCGAGGCGAATATTTTCCTTTCTGGTCATAAGAATTGAAAGTTGAAAGAATATATTCCCTATTTACTTGACTATTTCATTGACAGAGATAGAAGAGTAACAATCAATAACCCCTGAAAGAAAAAAAAAACATGTCTGCGAATGCACAAGTAACAGTACACAAGGTGATTTTTTCATTATAGTTGTTACAAAGGCCTGGATGCCTTCCAAAAATATTAAAAAACGCTAAAGATCAAAAGAGACCAGTAACGAGCTGAACTTGTATTTAATCTTAAAAGACTGAACTTTCGTTTTCGATATGTACAAACATTGACTTTTTACTGCCTCTCCCGGCAGCTTCATTAAGGATCATCCCTCCAACCGATTGCGTCACCGCGACATGCTGCGTAAAGGCGATTGTAACAGGTACAACTTCTTTCATGAACTCGCTCAAACTAATGACCCGAAAGCCAAGAAGCCACGCAATAAAGAAGCTGTCCAGCCAAAGACCTTTTCAGGGCCAACTCTTTTTGAATTGTAATTCAATTTCTAACTTCTTTAGGATATATTGAAATCATAACTTAGAATTGAACTAATCTGAAAGACAAACAAAGCTGTGTATTCTTTTTGAAAACCTTTAATACTCCACTTAAAGTTAATGCTTTCTTTTCTAAGAATATTTAAGAGCTCTTCTCGGCCATCTAACAAACAAAAATGTTGTGTAAAGCAGTTGTTTTCAACCATCGCCGCCGGTTCGCGAAACTATTGAGTCTACTATCGGAAAATTAATATATTTAATTGAATAGGTTATTTTGGAAAGGGGATAATTCATGAGATGTAAAATTTTCAGAAACGTGAAAAAAACTGTCCTGAACTAAGGATGAAGGAGACAGTCCGTACACAATGGGTGCAAATACAAAGAGGCCTACTTCGAATCAGTTCTCATTTATTATTTTGTGTAAGCTCAGGCTGTAAACAGAAAAATGTCGTATTTTAAATTGTGACTTAGATACCTTTTCAAAATAAATAAAACCAAGAGTTGGCATAACTATTCTAAATATTACATTACATCAAAGAAATTGGAAACCTAAAGTTGTTATGAATGTATGTAATAACTTTATCGAGTTTACTGAACCAAAGGTTTAAAATACTTCATAGTCATCAGGATCTTTGGAATGTTTTCCGCTTAACAAAGTCTCTACAGATTTCACTGTATTCGTCACTAGAAACATAGTGTAGAAGTTTCTTGATATCCTGACTGTTATGTACATTGAATATGACTGCATGTTAATTATTGTAGGCTTTTTCACATGGTAATGAAAGTGTTTTTCTTACTACCAACGTCCGCAAGGAATCCGTCGACGTACTTCATTTCAGAGGTTTGACAATAATTACTTTCCCGCTCGAGGTCACTCATTTCTATCTTGTAACTGATATGGAGATTTCATAAAGAAAATTACTTCGTCGGGATATAATTTACAGTCCTGAACAGCAAGTTCTTGCTCGTGTCAGTTTCCCTGGTAAATTTATTGTGCTCACTTCTAGCTTCTGCTTAGAATACAATTCCTATTGAATCCCAGGAAAAGAGAGTCCCTAAAGAAATTAAAGTATTAATTTATATATCCAACTAAGTATTTTAAAAGCATGGTATACTCCATCTATGAATTTTAAGCAAATACCTTCAGGCTTACTTCTGTAGCAGGGAGACACTTTCATTACCATGTGAAAAAGCCTGCAATGATTAACATCCAGTCGCAGTCAATGTACAGAGGAGTAAGGATATCAAGAAACTCTTAGAGTGTGTTCCTGATGATTACCGTGAGTTATGTACATACATTCTTGAGTGGAAAACTAGGAATATCTGAAGATCCTGATGTCTATGAAGTATTTTAAAAAAACAACAGAAAACTGGATGCAGCTGTTCCATACATTCATAACCACTTTAGTTTTCCATTTTCCTTCATGTAATGTAATATTCCGAATGAAGATTCACATTCTTGGTTCTGTTCATTTTGAAAAGGTGTCTAAGTCACAATTAAAAATATATTTTCTGTTTACAGCCTGACTTTATACCAAATTAAAAATAAGGATTGATCGCAGTAGATCTCATTGTATTTGCACCGTTTGCGCATGCACCTTCTCCTACACTTTGCATTTCATGACTTATTCCTTTCTTCTTTTTTTTTCAAAATAATTAGTTCATTTGTTTTGAAACGTATACAAAGTCAAGCACTTGAATCTTTTCAAAGTAAACATAATATTCAACCCAATAAAAAAGGGAACTGTTGTACAGACTATTATACTTTTCGAACACACAGCTGTATCTAGGGATGTAATCCGTAAGTCAATTTTGTTAATTTCGTGACTTACCCCCTTTTCAAAATAAACGATTCAATTGTTTATCACTGATTTTGTAGAACATTTTCTTTCCAAAAGAACAAAAATATGAAAATGCTAAAAAGAACAAAAACCATGGCCGCCGCTGAAGTAAAATGCCCGGGCCCGCAGGACCACCGAGGCTGGACTTCTGGCCAATCAGGCCACTTTCGTCCTGGGAAATTATTGATATTATTTTGAATTAATCTATTATTTGGGATTTACAAGAACCGTAATCATAACCAGCACGCCAGGCCCGAACCCCGCAAACCGCCAGGAAAGCCTTTTGGCATATGAAATTAGTTATCTGGTTTAGTCCTAATAGAAAATTGTTTGAGAATTCTTTTAGATTGGATCTGGGGAAAGGTAGGATAAAGGAAATGGATCAGAAAGTATGGAGTTCAATTTACACAGGATTTCTTCTTCATCTTCTTCTATTATTTGTACTTAGGGTGGCAATATTTAACTTTACCCCCTTAGGAATTTTTTCACTGTTACTTTGGTTAAATTGCTATCACTGCTACGATCTGAAGAAAAGTCGCACCTACTTCTACTGCTACTTGGCTCCAAACTTCGCGAAGAGTATAAAGAACAACACACGGATAAAAAAAAGGGCAAGCTGTTACTTCATTTTCTATTTCTAGGAGTCATTTTGCGAGGGAAACATTGGCCGGGTCACGCCACATGTTTTCACTCATGGCCTTGTCATGAAGCAGTGCTCCATAAAGAACATTGACAAGCCCCCGCTAGCAAGTGAATACTTAGCATTGTGGCAACTGCATCGGACTGCTAATCCGGTCAGTCGGTTCGCTTCTCATCTGCATGATATTTTTTTTCCAAGAAAATAGCTATTCTTTTTTATACATATACGTATTTTAAAATGATATAAAATTCACTAGCCATTGGTTAGTTTGTGTTAATTCAGATTCGGTGAGATTTTTATTGACTACGCGACCACTCTTATTCACGGCAAAGGTAACAGTTGGTTCTGGAGTCGAATTCTGAATTATATTATATCTCGAACGAGTCGTAATTTTCTTTTTCTGTCCCTGTCGCTTGAAAATAAGGTTTTGAGAAAGGTGTACGGGACAAGTTGACCGGACAACGGAGGAGACTGCATAATGTAGAAGTCCACAGACTGTATGATTCACCCGACAATATAAGAGTAAAGAAATCACGAACGTTAAGATCGGCAGCCATATAGCTCGGATAGGGGGAAAAATTACATTACATTGTGTTAGTATAACCTGGAGAAAAAGAGACCTTGGGAAGACCTATACGTCGTTGGAAGAACAATATTTGAAGAGATCTTCGAGAAAAATAGATATTAAATGGGTTTATCTTGCCCAGGATAGAATCCAATGAAGAGCATTTGTTGTTGCGGCAATGAATTCTCGAATTCCGTAAGGCATAGAGTTAGTTAAGTCATGTACAGGGAAGTATTCTCAATTCGTTTACTATTTTTACTAGTGTCGTTCAACATTTCTACATGTTCTTATTGTTATGTACGAAATCAACTTACATTTAATAGCCAAATGCAAATTTCGGAACTGTTGTCGTCCCGGACACGATTTGGCTTTTGTCTCTGCAGGAGGGACCATTCCTCGTCAGCATACATTGTATTTAATCTGGAAACGAGACTTGGAGCCCGAACTCTCGGAGCAATCACGAAACGTTCCTTTGTTTGGGTCTTATGCGGCGAAGCACTGCCACTAGTGGGTATTTGTGCATATTTACATCCTTTTTAATGAGGCGTATTGTCTATAAAGTATTAGAACATGTTCCCTGTGTTGGGATTCTTTCATCTGCGGTCCTTAGTTATAAATATATATTTGAAACTATAATTCCAAATAAATTTTGCTGGTATTGGGATCAATTCCCAAATATACAGTCCACGAGTTGGTTATATTATCTTGTGTTTGTTTTGGCCTGATTTTTTGTCCAGAGTTTGTACAGCAGTTGTGCTGCGATCGTTATTATTATTATTTGTTATAATAATAGTAATAATAATTTAATATTTCATTGATATTGTTGTGTATGTAGAAAATATCTGCTCTTTGTTTGTGAAAGTAATTTTTCTACGCTGTTCACATCATCAACTGTCTCATGGGGTTGGAACGATAAACCCTACTGTTGTCTGGTTAGTTGGATTCTGAACCACTTCATGTGTTTGATCTCTACGGGGTTGAACTTGTGGCTAGGTGCATAAGATATGATCGTGATAGCAACTTCTGTATCTCTAGGTCATTTTGGCCATAAGTTTGTCTATTAAAGAGCGTTTTGATCTCTAACAGCTTTTTAAGAAGATGTTTGTTTTCTACGGATATCCGGTAGTATTGTATGTACTCTGGTGGCCTGTTCCAGTTCATCGAACATGGATAACGTGGAAGCACGTTTTGGTAACCACAATAGGCCAGTGTGGTATGGTAGCTCTCGTTTGGATTTCAGGGTAATACCCAACATATTTGGTTTGTTGTATATTTTTTCTTATAAAATCTTTGGCACTAGATTGTTGTTTTAGTGGGAAACGTTTGTTCTACTTCAGCACAACCGTGCTAGAAAGTGTGTTTCTTGAGCTTTGATAATAAATGTACACCCCTCATATGTACTGGCTTGGTAATCATTTCTATAAGGCTTATCTGATTTCACAGATGATCCGGTTGTGGTTATTGTTAGTTTCTTGGACAATGTTGCTACTGCTTATTTGTCCCCGAAAATTGTATTCGGTTTGATTATCTGATATCTTATATATGCGCGCGCACCTGCTTGTTTGAGAATGAGTTTTGTTTTCTTATGTTAGTACTTTGTTTGTTTATCATTAGGCTCGAAGTCATGTTTGTTTACTACGCACTTGTGATGTTTAAGTGCATTTAATCAGCAGTAGCGTGATCTACATTAGCGTCTTTTAATAGACTCTTTAATGCTAAAATGTTGTTTCAGTTGTCGGTGTGAGATGAGCGTTATTAGGCCTATTTAAGTTTTTTAAAAATAGTTTTGTTCAACTATGACAAGACTTGGTTGAATAGTAGTGCCCAAGGAGAGGACAGATTCCGTCCGATGTAGATAGATCTTGTTTATTTTTTGTCATACGTTTTTTTTTCTTTTTCTTTTTCTAGCATTGGCAGTTTTAAGTACTCGAAACCTTTGATTCTTTCTCAATATTTTGTTAAGTTAATGTGGGTGTCACATTTTGTGCTAAGTATAGCAAAATAGTCATATTTTGTTAATATTATCAGTGTTTTACCTAAGCGGCACGTCTCTTGAGATAAGTTTAACCTTCTCCATTTACCTATTAGTCCAAAAGTGTGTGAGGAGAGTTGTGGTTTGGCCCTTTATTTGGATTTAAACCCTTTATTCTTAGAGGGTAAATTAATGTGTAGGATTCCGTGTTTTGGAAGCTGAGCTTCGTTTTATCTAACATCAAGTTTTGAAGATAGTTTCGCTTTTTCTTAAAAACTATAATGGCTTTAAAGAAAGCATTTGTATTTATTTAAAAAAAAAAGCTTTATGTTTCATCAGTGTGGAGGCTATAAGTTTGTTTTCTTCAAGGGAGTCCAGCGCTACTGCATTTACTCTGGATTTCCCAGTTTGTGTGGGTTGTGTGTTGTAAAAGTTGTTGTACATACTTTGGTTTGTAGATCCCTTTCTTTTTGTTTAAGTTGCGAGATCATGTAAGTTCTGCCACAGTATTTTCAATTTTGCCTTGTGACGTCATTCTAATTGTCATCAGAAAGTTGGATGAATGCTTGTGGAGCTAATGTTACCCTCAGCAAGATTCAAAGTTTTTTTTTCAGTTTGAATATAGGTACAGGACTGCGTTGCATTTCACTTATAGTGTGCCTCTGTGTTGAAGGATTCTGGTCTTTGCCTCTGACCGGATACGAACACGGCCTGCCTTGTTCCAGAGTCACCTCAGAAAACTTTCATCACAAATTCCGTAAGGCATAGAGTTAGTTAAGTCATTATGTACAGTTAAGTATTCTCAATTCGTTTACTATTCTTACTAGTTTCGTTCAACATTTCTGCATGTTCTTATTGTTATGTACGAAATCAACTTACATTTAACAGCCAAATGCAAATTTCGGAACTGTTGTCGTCCCGGACACGATTTGGCTTTTGTCTCTGCAGGAGTGCATTCCTCGTCAGCATACGTCAATCCGGGACAGTTGGTAGTCCTATACACCCCTGAGCTTTTGAATGCACTCCTGTTATTGTCCTCAGAATGTCCGGAGAAGTTAAGCTTAATACAGGAGAAAAACATTTTTCAAAATTATTCTCTAAGTCATCTCGAAAGATTTTATTGCATTTCTTAAAACAAGTGTGAAGGAAATGTACACATTTAAGGAAGGCTTATTACAATATATAAAGGCAGTCAATAAAACTCTGTCGGATTTTTATCCTACGAAAAATTAGATTAGATAATATGAAGTACGACGTACCCGAGAAATCAGAAATAGTCCCCTTCAGCAGTAGTGATCTGTTTCCAACACTCGGGCAGACTATGGGTCTCACGGTAGTAGAACTTAGCCGAAAATTAACCAAAGATATCCTCTAGTGTTCGTGCCATCTGGTCGAAGGTTCGGAAGCGTCGTTCTCGCAGATGGTTGTTTAGCGAATGGAACAAATCGGGAGAAGCAATATTAGGGAATATGGAGGATACATTAGTGTTTCCCAACCAAGTCGGATGTCACGGGTGGTTTTAGAAACATGTGCTCATTTTCCTGTAAGAGAACAACACTTCTGCGATTCAGAAGCACTGGTTCCGCAGTTTTCGGTTTTTCATGCACACGTTCAAGAGCTGGAACTTTGGAAGTACGCAGTTGCATTAATTGTCATAGTCGGATGGCAACAATTCGCGATGTGTTTAACTGTTTTGTTCTTGAACTAGCACATACCTATCGTGTAATTATTTTTTAAAGCAAGAGAAAAGAATGATGTATGAAATTCCGTTTCGTTCTTGATATGCAGGGTTTCCAACTTGGAACTCAAAATTCATCCGCTTCAATGGAAAATAGAATAAATATTTCGTGAGATATAAGAAACGAGACCTTGTAGTAAAATTAGCTTCGGGGAGATGAAATTAGCATCAAAATTCGGAATACGAAGAAATAAACTAGGACGTAATCCGGTTGTCAGTGTTGCAAAGTTAGTACAGAGTTTATTTTTTCAAAAGGTACCACGTCGCTTTATTGGATATTTAGCATTTCCTACTGATGGCGAATATCATGTGCGATGTTGAAAACTGTGAACAATATACGAGGTGACCCGCATAGTATACTATTAAGAGTATCAAAAAGAGTGTTCAGTGTTTCACATTTTATGTTTACCATCGCTAGACAATATCACATATCCAATATTTTGGCGTAATTCCATTTGAAAAAGTAAATATTCCAGGCTGTGTAACGAATTTTCTTTCGTCACAGTAATTTTGTTTATATGCAAATCTTTTTATTGGTCTTTTTGCATTTATTGATGTGTCCTTGTTAACGCCTTGTCTTGTTGGTTATAGGCGCAAGGGCTTCTGGATAAAGAGATTCTCCACTCCTCAACCTGTTCCAGATTCAGTGCGAGGATTTTAGGTTGATGTAAAGACCTACTGTTTGTTCATTTAATACGACGTCGACTTCTACGTAAGTGGAAGAGGAATCGGAAATATACTTATCTTCTTGTGAAACGATTTTGAATTGCAGAATTATCTGTGAGTATTTACCATGGTATTATGGTCGTTTTCACGCTGGAAAAAAATCATATAATAGTTTGCTTCTTTGAGTCAAATTTGCCACAATTTTTAGAAGCCATATTGGAGGTGTTTCATTTAAATCGTGATGTGGTTACCATTGGAGTTATGAAATTAAGTGGGTGTTATGAAATTAAGTACAAGTATTCATACGTTGAGAAATATCGATAAAATCCACGTCATACTTGCGGAGAAGATCGATGACATGTTCTACTGACATTCTGTGAGTATGCGCTTTTGATTAGACTAGTCAAATTTTTACTACATTTTTGTATTTGTACAATAAATTTGTATTAGAATATAGATTTTAATTTGCCCAAAAATTGTAGCATGCGTTAGTTACCCAAAAATGGTAAATAGGGCGTGTGGTGACCAAGACACATATGTACAAATATTAAGTAGTTGCCGGATAGATCAGAAGAGATTAGAGTTGATGAATAATAAGGAGCGCCACTCATCGTTGTTTAACGACCAAATGAGAAGTCTAATCGAGCTCCTAGGTTTTTGAACTTAACGGCAGAGAATAAGTGGTCACTAAACACATGCACAAATTAGGGATAAGGTTTCCCTAGGAACGTATCATTAGCAACAAGATAAATGTAACGGAGAACAAGAGTAAGATACTTAATACTTCTTATCCTTCGCAATCGCAGAATTCGTCTACGAGATGCTTTGACAGACTTTTATAGTACTTGCTGATTATACATCGAGCGTGCTAAAGAAACATGAGACATTTCACTACGAGACACAGATGCGATGATTAAAACTACTGATTAAAGTTTGCTAAAGACAAAGATTCTTGTCTGAAATCGATACCTGAGAAACTTTACGGAGAAACATACGTATGCAACCGGCACGTTGTCAGATTGGTGCGGGTTGGTATACCTGAAAGGGGACACTATTTTAATCGGTTTCTTCGCTACAGTGGTTATAAAAGAACAGTATACACAATAAAACAATTGCCACTTCGATTATGATATTACCTAAAGGAAATATTTTTATATACAGCGAAAACACTTGCTGGGTTTCTAGTATAGGTATTATTGGATAAAAGTAGATAAAAGCGAATACAATTAATACAAGACTATATACAAAATATCAAATTGAAATGTATGAGAGAAACAGCTTCATTTCTTTTTGCTCTTGTTACTCTAGCTTGGCCGACACTTTACGGTTTACCACGAAGTTTAACAATACAGAAATTTCCTTGTTCAATAATGCTCTCTTACTTAAAACCTTCCTTTACCTATTGGACAACGTCCCGAGAAACTAGCTTTCGAAAGGAATCGGTCGGAAAGGCTTGATGCTTCCTTAAATTACGATCTAGTTCTTAAATTATTTAACATTTAACGCTGTTACGATATGGCAACGAAGAATACTTGTAAGCAGTTGCCAGGACGAAAGATTTGTGACATTCAGGGCATTGTTAATTGAAAAGGAATAGAAATATTGACAGAGGACAACTTTAAAACTTCTTTTATCTCTCTAATCGGGATCATTCAAGATTATTCTCTGCATTCATCGCAAAACGTTTGAGGAGAAAAGTATAAAACAAAGCAGGATTAAATTAAAACTTAATTAGGTTCAGTTAAAATTATTAATTTTGTTCCATGAGGTGTAGAGAAACTCTGCAGTTTCTTCTTCTTTCTACAGAATCAGCCTCGCCTTTTATGGAAAATAAGACTGACTCAACACATTGTTAGTAGACTTAGTTGTCATGGGTATCATCGATCTGCGCCACTCTTCCATGGAGAAAATGACAACTACATGAAATTAGCTACAATGTTCGACTCAACGAACGCACACTTCCACGTTGTGCCTCACTACGATCAACAGTCAAAAGGAAATGAGACAAGCTCAGTTGATGGAAAATTTAAGCAAAAATTTAAATAGAATTATTTAGAGACTGAATTATTAAATCAATCAATTTGTTGTACCTTTGGCCTGTATTTGTATTAGTAATTTTCAGCGGACGGCTGCTTCTTCAAATTATTTGTTAACGACGCCCACTCTTAGCGTGAGTGAAGCTTGGAATCATAAATCCTACTTCTAAAGTGGAACTTTAGACTACTTCGAGGCACAATGCCGTATATGAACTCTCTGATGAGTCGTTCCATTTTCATCTCGTACTCACTGTATGTATCCCTCCCATGAGCATAAATTTATCTACTTTAATAAGCAAGGAAAATATATCTGTGCCCTGGGGCTCATTATTATAGTAGGAGAGAAAGAGAGGCTTTACCTGAAAGTTACAACACTCTCTTACATACCTTGAAATATTTTTTTAAAAAAGTTAAATATACTTTCTTCTTTTTTTCTCTTAAAAATAAATATTTCTAAGTTCAAATTTATTATTAATAATCGCTTTATTTCAATTCAATACCTGATATTCATTAGCACGGATATATTCACATCATCTCGTTCAACGCATATCGATTTTAAAATTCCCATTTAATGATAACTTTTTTATAACTGGCGGATCCTCCCGCGGACCACTTCAGAGGTTCTTACGGACCACCTGGGGTCCGCGGACTACCGGTTGGGATTCACAGGTATGAATAGTTGTTTTGGGCTAAAAGTATGAATTTTTGGTAAATGGATGGAGGCTGTGTCAAATCTTAAAACGAAATGTAATATGGTTTATGTTTCAATTGTTGAATTCTTAAAATCAAAAGATAGTAAGGAAGATTGCATAAAATATATGAATATAAATGAATTAGTAGTTCATAGCATGGAAAAAGTGACGTTTAAAATTAAAGTAAAACACCGAATATTGCGAATTAGTGCTGTTATAGTGGAACAATATTGTCCATCCTTGACTTTAGACTAGGAATTTCTAAAGGAAAACAACTGTTGTTTAAACTTTACGATCTTACGCCTCTATTTCCTATTGTAAATATTTCAGTAAAATTATAGTAAGATCTTAGTGTTAAGGAGTTGTTAGGTCCTTGACAGTGTACTTTGGGTGTTTTTCCTTACAGGGATGGACATCTTGATGTTGGGTTGACAAAAAATAATCCAAAGCCTAATGTTAAGGATTTCGAGTGTCCTGTACAACCGTGATGCCAGTAGTTAATCAAACTGAGGTGAAAATGGATACAGGTATTGGAAAGCTATAGGATAAAAGAGGAAAGAGATATGCAAGTGTTAATTCAAGTTCGAATGTCCTATATGAAGGTAAGGTCGTAGAATATCAATTTTTGTAGAAGTGCAACAACTAGTATTGATGTAGATGATAGTGATGAGACTGATGAAAAGAGTTGGGTGGAAGTGGAAGACAACGAAAATGGAGTAAAAATGAATACCTTTTCGAATTTGAACATGTATGATAATGTTGATATTGATCCGTCGTCATATCAAACTTTTAAAGAATGTCCAATGGATGGTAATATTTTTAGTTTGGCAGATGGAAATTTCAATGAAGAATTAAGTACTAAAATAGAAGTAAGTCTTATTAAATCATATTGATAATAAGGAATTGAAAAAGGATTCAGTGGTGCAAAATTTGGAAGAAAGATATAATTATCTTATGAATATGATACGGTTCAATCTGATAAAATTGTCTTGATAATGAGGATGAGTTAGTAGTAAATAAGGAGGAACGCATATGGATAAAGCCATAGGTATTTTCTAATGTTTAAAAGAAGGAAAGTAGACGAATATTAAGAGAATTGTTGATTAATGATGTTATTGAAGAATGTTCTTTATATTTTAGAACATCGTTTTTTAGTCAAGAAAAGAAAGGGTGATTACAGATTAGATTATAATCTGGCTCAGCTGGACTTAATCTCGGAACATAACAATTTGGTTTGCCCGAATATTAAGAAATGTTTAAGTACGTTAGCAGAAAGAAAATATAGGTCACTTATTGACCTAAAAGTAGTTTCGATCAAGTACTATTCTCAGAATCTTCCAGAAAGTACACAGGGTTTGCTTTGGAATGGAAAACGAATAGCCTTTGGATTAAAGGTTAGTTGCCAAACTTTAACTAGGGCAATGCATAACATTTTGGGCGATTTAACAGAAAAAGGAGTGTTTTTAAATATTGATGACATTGGTAAGTGATTCAATTGAAAAACATGAGTTTAATAAAAGAAGTTTTTGATAGATTTAAAAAAGGTGGGTTACTGTATCTCCTCAGAAATGTCAGCAATTTAAATGTCTCTTAAAGTACTTAGGTTTTCTGATTGAAGACAATAATATAAGTATGTTGGAAGACCGGATTCAAGCTATTGTGAATTTACCTATACCTAAAAATCAAAGGGAGTTCAAAAGATTTTAAGAAGTTTGGGCTATTGTCAATCAATGTTTCCTAACTATTCGGAGATCAGTTATTATCTCCTAAACTTATTTGAGAGGGGCAATCGACAACGGGAATCCTTTGAAAAAGTTAAAGATTTTTTGGGGATAATTTAGTGATACAGATACCAGATTTAAGTAAAACACTTTACGTTCAAACAGTGCGACATTGCGATGTTTGACGGGCTATGTCTGCCAGCGGCATGAAGACGGTGAGCAACAGATTGTAGAGTTTTATAGTAAGAAATTAAATATGCTGATGTAAATAGAACTGTATTTGAAGTTGAATTATTAGCTGTATACAACACTGTTCATGCATATAGCCATTATTTGGTACAATTCTTTATTATATTAACTTGAAATATGACATTGGTGTTAATATTAAAGGCACCCAAAAGATTTTCAACATTCGGCAATGTAGTCCAGTGATTATTTAAATATAGTTTTACTATTCAACACATTCGTACTGGCGACATTTTAATCCCAGATTTGTTGAGTCGTGTTTATAGTAATTCAATATATGATATAATAGATGATAAAGACTTAGAAGACAGAAAGTATGTCATGCAACCATCGGTCTGTACCTTGAGAAGCAATCCCTTAGCATTTGATGATAATAGAAAATATCAGAAAAGCGAATCTGATACAAAAATATACTTGCGATCGTTAAGGAGAATTGGGGAAATTATAATAATTTTTATTGTAGGAGGAATAAATATAAAATTTATATACCAGAGAGCATTAGATCGACGATTATAGGCTGGTATCACGAGTTTAGTTTGACTGATTGTCGTTTGAGAATTTATCAAACTAGGAAAAATATGTATTTCACTTGGGCAAATATTATTGAAAAACAAACGTTTTGTGAAGACATGTCATGTGTGTCAAGTTATTAAACCTCGATGATCGAAACCTCAAGGAACATTAATAAGTACGTATTGTAGTACGATTCATGGGTTTATGTCTGCCGATTTAATTGGACCCTGGCCTTTCAGTAATAAACATAGATTTTTTCTATTGATTCTGGATAATTTTAGTCGATATTTACATTTAATTCCGATAAAGAGATCTAATTCGAACTGTATTATAGAAGCGTTGTAAGAAATCTTTTGTTGCTATGGGTTTTACGTGCGTTAATTAGGGATAGGAGCATTGCCTTTGTTAGTAGGGATTTTAAAAGATCCTATCATATTTTCCACTTGGAAAGCTGTAGAAAGGTATTGTCAGTTGGTGAAACGAAGCTTAAGGGCATCGGTTCAACAGACAAAATGGGTAGATTCGATAAAAGAAATACAATTTAGTTTAAATACCACTCGGCATTTTGAATTTGAATTCGATCTGTATACGTTATATTTTGGGAGAGAACCAGTAGATGCGTTTATTGCAAGGTGGGAAGTTTAAAATGATGATCTGCAATTAGATAAAGCAAAAATGTGGGAATTTGTTCTTAAGAATATGGATGAAGTTCGGGACTATCGTCATAAGATATATAACAGAAGAGTCTGTGATATGACGTTTAAAAATAGTGATGACGTTCTCTAAAACGCACATGTAAGGTCTTCAGCGGGAGATAATACCTATAAATCGCTATGTCCTGTTTGGTTAGGTCCAGTTACCATAGAAGCTATGGTTACAAATAGTACAGTTTTATTATATGATCAGAGAAATGGAAAAAGCTTTAATTATCATGTGAGTTTATTGAAACGGTACATATCAAGGTTAAATGAATCGGGATCAAGGTAATTCCTAATATTATACAGAGTCATCATGAATATAGCCGATCGTATTTCATTGTTCTATACCTTCAAAATTGTTATTCTTCTTTTTAAAAATCGGGAGGTATTTTCATTCGTCACAGTAATTTTATTTTTATGAAAATATTTTTATAGCTCTTTTAGCGTTCATCAATGTTTCTTTGTTAACGCCTTGCCTTGTTGGTTGTATGCGCAAGGGCTTCTGGGTAAAGAGATTCTCCACGCCTGAACCTGATCCAGATTCAGTGCGAGGATTTTTAGGTTGGTGTAAAGTCATGTTTGTTCATTTAATATGACGTCGACTCCCACGTAAGTTGAAGTGGAATCGGAAATATACTTATCTTCTTGTGAAACGACTTTGAATTTCATAACTATTCGTGAGTATTTGCTGTGTCATTACGACCGTTTTCACGTTGGAGAAAGTTCACATTATAGTTTGCTTCGTTAAGTCAAATTTGCTACGATTTTGGCAAGCCACTTTGGAGATGGTTCATTTAAATCGTGATGTGGTTACCATTGGAGTTGGTGTTATATAAATGGGTGTTATGAAATTAAATACAAATATTCATACATTAAGAAATATCGACAAAATCCACGTGATACTTGCCGAGGAGATCGACGACGTATTCTACTGTCATTTTGTGAGTATGTGCTTTCGATTATTATTATTAGACTAGTCGTATTTTTCGTCATTATATTCTTTTTGTATTATTTCATTGTTAATTGTTCAATAAATTTGTATTAGAATATGGATTTTATTTTGCCCAGAAATCATACTATTAGTATTAAGTGAGCTCTTTATCATAGGTTCCGACACAATCACCTGAAGTTACCGTGTTGGAAGAACGACTTTGTATTCAAGTCTTAAACCTAATATCATGATGTATTTACTATAACATATTGTTGGAAGAGATGTGCTATGTATGTTTGAGCTCTCAATACGGTGACAGCTTTATTAAAAAGCCGTTTTCAGGTTACGGTAATTGCTAGTTAATTGTATTACAGTAAAATACCACTACAATGGTATTTATCGAAACGATTGTTATTAGAACTTATCTCAATCAGTTACAGCAATTGGAAGTTACCACTGGGAACGAAAGTTGCATTCTTTCAGTCCTCGTATTGTTACAGTTGGCAACACTGACAATTCGATGGAATAATTTTAACTACTACTATTCACTGTATTGATACAATCACCTCACCTTCTGAAAATGAAAGTTTATTTTAATGCACCGTTTCTGTTTCATGACGAAATATTTAATTTCTTTAGCATTGGAAGGAGCTGATTATGAGCTCTATGATCTCGAGACGGAAGTGAAATTTATCATCTATGTCTATGTCGACTGTTTTCCTTGTTTCGATGAATATACAGGGTGGTTCAAGACCTGTGGTACAAACTTCGGGAGGTGAATCCTCATATCAAAACAAGAAAAAAGTTCATATGAACATGCGCCTTATCATGCGTAGTTTTGGCGCTAGAGGGCCCCAAAGACATCCAAAACTGTATTTCAAGGCGATTTATTGCGGATACCAATAGCTGTAGAGCTGGCAACCGTCGTTTCGTCAAAGAAATCAGACTTGATCGCTCAGAAAATGCACATGTCAGGAGTGAGGAGAAAGTGCGCGAGGGGTGCCCCGAGTGAAATGTGGGAATCCCCAAGAATTGCACAGCGAATGCGGGTCGAACAGAACAAGTAGAGGATGACTTCCTCTCAAAGAACAACACTACGTTGATTCCAAGGTGATACGTCGGTGAATCTTGGGGAATCCCTAATTTCATTTTGAAATACATTGTCATTATGCAACCACGCATAAGGTTCTTTATTGCTTCCCCATCTTGCATCTGCGTGAGGTATCGACTTGCCACCAACGTAGTGTTGTTCTCTGGTATTAAGTCATCATCTACATGCTCTTTTCGACCCAATTTCGCTGTCAAATTCTTGGATAATTCCTAATGTCACCCGAGAATCCCTCGCGCACTTTTTCCTCACTTCTGACATGCGCATTTTCTGATCGAGCAAGTCTGATTTCTTTGAAGAATTGACAAGCTGCCAGCTCTACAGCTATTGGTATCCGCAATAAATCGCCTTGAAATACAGTTTTGGATGTCTTTGGAGCCCTCTAGAGCCGAAACTACGCATGATAAGGCGCGTGTTCATACAAACGTTTTTCTTGTTTTGATATGAGGATTCGCCTCCCGAAGTTTGTACCACAGGTCTTGAATCACCCTGTATACAATTTCCAGAAGATTCTCCTCCAGAAAATAAATATCATCCCGAGAGAATCTTATATTTTCTTTACACTCTGTATAGTAACTGTTGAGACCGTTGTTAAAATTATTTGGCAACAGTGAACTCAGGCGCACGTAGTATCTCTTTGACCTGTCCAAGTACCTAAATGCGAAATTTGACGAGTATGCTTCCAACGATATGGAAACAATTTGAAACATTGAACGTTTAAATTTGTTAGCAACACTGACAACTTGCGCTTCTAGAGCTCTTGTATGGCATTTCCCAGTAGCTAAATGATAGAATTGGTGCAAATACCTCTATTCGTATGGCAGGAATTTGAAATATTAAAAATTTGTTTGGTTGGCAACATGAACAACATGGGATCCTGCAGCACGTGTATGACATGTATCAGCACCTGAATGGAAGAGATGTTTATTAACTTTCGCTTCCGTTCCACGTCAAAGAATTGTATAGTGTCCCTTAGACACTGCTTGCCCTGTGAAAGAACGTTTTCGTTGTTGCTGAAGGACCAATTAAAGTTATAATTTCTCTGAAGACATATCAAAAGAAGAGAAACAAAGTCATGAAATATCAGATTAAAATCACCCATACTTTACTTTTTAGAAAATAAAATACAGGTCAAATAATCCAGTTGACTCTGGTTGGCCCGGGAAAGTTTAGTAATATGTGTCTGCTGATAGGTCTTCGGTGGTAAATAAGTAGATTTTGTGTTTAAGCTTCGCAGACTCGATCCAGAAATAGTAAAAAACACAATAATGGGTAATTTCATAACTTCTGCGGAGTGAAAAGATGATAAATGGGAAGTGTGTCAAATCGTAAGAAAGGGTAGTTGAATGCGAGTCTACTTACGACGTAGAATATGGGAAAAATTGCGAAAGCATGGCCGGGTGTTCTAATGTGTAAACAAAATGGGTTCTTCTAAAAAATGAACCTGCCTTTGCTCCTTCGGTATTACTGTGTTTTTAAGTTAAATTCGACATTCAAGTATGAAGAGAACACCTCAGATAAGTGGACTTAGGTATATTTAGTAATTATACGGTTGCCACCTCCCCGTGGAGCTATAAATGTATTGAACTACTTTACAAAGTAGTAATACACTAACAGGTTAACACGTCGCCCTCATAATATAGGAAACAATTAAGATGTCTTACTAAATACAAGAAGTAGCAGTAAATAAGGCATAATCCTTCGATTGTCATCAGGTAAAGAAATATATAAGGACATAAGAACTCGTACCGAGAACGTAACTAATAACTTTTAAACGAAACTGACCAGAAAGTAATTGGATCGGGTCTGCGCAACAAATGCCGAATTGTGCCTTAATAGGCCCGCCAGACGTCGCGGTTTGACCGGGACTTTTCCAGGTTTTGAGATGTCCAGGCCGGTTTCATGTTTTATTAGAATGAGACGAAAAGTATTCAAAATCACGAAAGCAGCTGAGACATCTCCTGAAAATCCGGAATTGTCTTGGTTAAACTGGGATCTGGCAAGCCTAGACTTAAATAAATATTGTTCTCCTAGGGATTCGTTGTGGTCAGTATTCTTAAATGTTGCCGGCAATATTTTTCATTCTGCATTAACTCGAAATATCTGTTGGACGTATTGAAAAAAAAATATTCATTACACCATAAATAAATGTCCTTACATCGAATAAAAATACCTACCTGACACCTGCCTTTCTGACTGAAACTCACTATGATCGTCGATAATTTGACTGCAGGGCAACTTCTCAATGCTAACAATTCGTCATCCCTTAGTAATGTCGGATGAAAATCAGTGTAGCAGATTCAATAGTTTTGAATCACATTCATATATCGAAAGTTAACAAATTGGCATGCAATATCATTTCATAGTTTATTCACAATTACAAATATTCCTAAAGTTATTTATGGCTGTTTCTGAAGACGACAGATAGGAGTTGCATTTACTGCTAATATTGTTCTATGTTAATAAAACATTTCACAAGTAAGAGAAACCGAGTCCTATAACAGTTTCTAACATCATTTAGGAAAGAGCTGGAAAGTCAGGATCTTTGATAGCTGTTCAGGCACGACAGATTTCATGCCTGTCAACACGTGTATCACATTACATCGGCAGCCACGATGGAATTAATGCAATCTAGATCTGAAATCTGATAGTTAGATTTGAAGTTTTTTTATATGGGAAATACAACCTACTCAGATAAGTGGACTTAGGTATATTTAGTAATTATACGGAACGATAGTGGTTCACTTGTTTATTGTACCTGAAGTTTTACTCAAGGCAGTATCAAATTTGATACGGCTTCCATCAATGTATACGAACTAGAAAAATTAAAACTGTAATAATTTGTAATAGATTAAAAGCACAAATACGGCAAGTAAATTAGAGAAGCATTTATTTTCAAAGCATTTTCTGGAATACAAATGGAACTTTTTTCAATAGATTTGAACACATACTTCTTGAGAGCAAACGCTATGAACTATTTATCTTTCTATATTATGAAGCACAAACTAGTTATGATACAAATAAATTAAACGATAATATGATATTCACTACACATATATTTTTATTTGAGTCTCGTAATTACGGCTATTTTTCTTAGAATTTCAATACAGGTAAAATTTCGTTATAACGAGTTCCCGAAATTCATTTCATTTTCACAAAAATTCGTTGTAATGAACACGGTATTGCACAATTTTGAAGGGCTTTGTTGTAAAGGAAATTTTGTTATAATGGCCTTCGTTGTAAAGAAATAGACAAACGTGAAAGCATTGATTCAAAATATGCAATAACAGAAGAAATAAATAAATTTAAAGGCTCTGGATAATAAAGTGTAAACCTACAAAAACTCACATTTGACAAAACCGCGAGGGAAAGTTTCAAAACCCATAATTTAAAATATTTTATAAAGGAAATATGAAAATTACTTTAAATATATGTATTGCTCTTTAGAGAACACATTACAGCACGTATACTTTTAAGACATCATTTGACTTCCAAATACAATCAATTTGTGACTCAGCTAATTTCTATAAGTTAGCGGGGTGTCTGTAGTTTCTATTTAAGATAAAAGCTTTACTGCGTTAACACACTAAATCTTATAGCATTCTTGTAGCATTTTGTTAACTGAATTTTTCAACAAATTAGCACCCTATTTTCCAGAGCCCTTCAAACTCTTATACTTCATTTTTATCTATAAGATTTACAGATAATTTGAAGCACAATACATTATTGAAAATGGAAATAAACATTCAGAACAACACTACTGTATTAGTATATAGCCTAGCTATAATATTTTAATTAATAGCATTGTAGTATCCAATCCAATATCATACACTTAATACCTATTTACAAAGTAGAAGCACTAACATGGCTTGAAATCATGGCTACAGTTTACATAATTTGAAATGCCGTTTATTTCACAATGGAGGGTTACACTACATTGCCGCTTAGATTAGATTCAGACATCCTTCAACTGATGTAATGAGACATGTTGATCACTTAAATTTAAAGGTATTTTGGCCATGAAGAAAGGGTTGACTCCGGAATAACTAGTTTACCGAACGTGATATGAAAGCTCTGTTTTACTTTAAGTTTAATATCTTTCAAAGACTAAAGTAATAAAGACAAAAGTAACACAATATATTACTGACTGGATATGTATAGTGTTGCCATTTGTAATATAGTTTTAAAATATTCAGTTTAAACTTATATACTAGTTTAAAAAAAATCAGTATTGTGAAGTTCAAAGTTGCGAAACTCCTCTCCCTCTGCACTATAGCACTTCGGCGATCTATGTATCTCATCATGCTGTATCAGATCCAGTATGTTTGAATTGAATTTGTCCGACAACCAGCGTGACCCTATTTTACCACACTACCCTTTGGATACCCTGTCTAGGTAGTTCATATGTTGCCTATGCCAAAGCATTCACAGTCTTAAGAGATATCAATTTAGTTATACTAAACATGAAAAGCAAAATATATTAAGAAAGTTAAACAGAAAGCGATGTGGATAGTCAAGTCTTAAAGAGGATCCCCACAAGATTACGTAAAAGAATCTGCTAAGTTTCAAGTGTAGTACTAGAAGTCAGGAAAGACATTTCTCATTTCGAGACAGTTGAAAGAAATGGAAACCAGATACACAGTCATGGGTATTAAACAAGAGCGTCACCTATTGGAGCTTTTTGTTTACAGAAAAAATCTTAAATCAATGATTGGTTAGATTGTATGATCCCTATATTTAAGAAAGCTGCCATTCTCAACAGAGTTAATGGAATATCTTTCTGCTAAAAATCTACAAATCGGACATAGAACGATTAGTACTTTCAAGTTTAGATATCTCACACGTGATATCTTGGTTAGGAAGGAGTAAACAAAGTAGAGGGAGCAGAAATAGAACGGCTGATGTCTCGATGGTAGCCGATTGCTTCAGTTAATTGAACCACGAAGACATTAGTCATGTGTTGAGAAAGTTTAATGCAAACGTATATTAGCGATAGAATTGTAATTGTGATTTAGAGAACATATCATTTAAAACTACTCGAAATTACACAAAACGCTTGTGCAAAACGTTTAACAACCACATTATAAATTGAGCTAACAAAACTTTTACAATATTTGAATACTAGAGAAATGCACTTTTTCTCTTCTCTTCTCTTCTAAGAACTTGGTAACAGGATTGATTTCAAAGTGTTGTAATTACAACTTGTACTATTTAATTAATTCTTCTAATTATCTTCTTTTGGTGCTCCTGTTTAGATCCACTATATATTTTCTTCTTTACTATATTTCTCTATTTTTCTTTGTATACAATATTATTTAATCTTTTTCTATAACGTATTGAGGAAATGTTGATATAAGATTGGAAATTATAACTGTTATAATTCTTAATATTAATTCTTATTTCACATCGGTCACTTTTCCTATTTTATGGGTTTCTTTAATTTCAATATATTTGAGGGTTCACTTTGTTGAGAAGCGGAAGATCTGAATAAATATATTTAAAAAACTTATTATTTAAGCCTTACATATAATTTTACAATTAAACACGCTGACAAGGCGATTAGATTTAACTTTATTGTGAAAACACAGCAAGCGTTACAGTTTCAATGTTCTAACAACATCTTCCTCACACGAAACACTAATCAACGAAGCACTAGAGTGTTGATTAGTGTTTCGTCTGAAGAAGATGTAGTTAGATAGAACACTGAATCTGTAACGCTTGCTGTGTGTTTTTACAATCAAGTTAAGAGTAATAGCCTTATCAGCCTGTTTTATTTAAATTAGGTATGGATACTAAGCCTCAATATAATTATATCTACTTATTCTTACTCGAAATTTGAATAATAGTCCTAATATTTGCAGTTCGTAACTGCTGAAACTATGCCAACAATGACAGAAAACAATACATTTTTTTACATTCCTGATTTATTAGAAAACTTTGATATACTCTTAGGGTTACCAACCGAAAATTGTCAAATGCAGGCCAAATCTCCGAAAAAAGGAATACTTTATTTTTTTCAGAAAAGCTGGACACATTCAATTCAATGCAATGAACAATTTTCTCGCAGAACCATGTCATGAAAGACAAACACAAACAGAGATAAAGTAACAAAGTTCATTCGCTTCCCCTTACATGAACGGAAACGAATAGTAGTGCGAGGCACGCATCCGAGAAGTTAGCAACACATTACCACTGGTGGCAATTGAGTTTACCGTAAATAATACACATAATACGTCTTTCTTATTTTATTTTTAAAATGCCGAACTTTTTCAATAATAATAGGCCTGACATTACTAGAAAAGTTAAAAAGGCGGACATGTCCGGTACAACTCCGTTTAGACTACGGATCTTAACTTGATTACTGCCATTGTCAATAAAGAAATCGGTTACACGCTTAGAGTAAGAAATCTCCTTTTTCCATCCATATAAGGTTAAATGGTAGATGTTTAAATCATTTAATAATGAACACAAATGAATTGATTCTAGCGTAATTTTGTAGATTAGTTCTGCCATCATTCTTTTATACTTTAAAAGTGATATGCACAACTAGGATGCTATATATTTCGATGAAGAAAGAAATAAACTCACGAAGTGAGCCGCGCCTAATGACTAACTTGCTTTTAGACTTTTAACGTAAGAAGATAACTTCCGTTAGTTGGCTGTGGTTAAAATTGACATCCACGTTAACGGTAACTGGCGTTTACTGTACTAAAATAATCTCGATTACAGTTAAGAATGTAAACAATACATTAAATCCGGACGGTTGGTAACCCTATATACTCTACTTACGTAACCTACAACACAATTATTAACTAATCTAACAGTATAATGTAGAAATAAAGACAAAACATCACTTATCTGCTATTTCTTCACAAAATGATTTAGAATTATTTGAATTATAGAAACTTAGTATCGTTGTTACAGTTTCACATTCCGTCATTTAAAACTTTCGCGTTGAAAAAACTGATTTTTTCACGCCAAAGAGACAGTATATTGATATAGTCATATGCAATATGTACTTACTACAATAAAATGTGAATTTCGCAATGATTCGGATGTTTGTGGTATGTCTACCAAACTCTAAAGCATTAAGATATACAATTTAAAAAATATATATTGCTACCATGTTCTTAACAAAGTAGGGGAGCAACCCCCCTGAAAGTTTATTCTATATGTAAAGACTATTACATGATTTGTGAGTATTCACAGTTTTGTGTCTACTCGTACTTTATACGTAGCTTTTGGAGAGTTTGAGTCCGCATTGGTAAATTATGCGAGCTGGAATTATAGCTTGAATAACGGGTAAAAAGAATGGGAAGTTACGACGTTGCCATTTTCGTTCATCGTTTCCTCAGATGTTCTTTTCGCAGACAGAACGACTTCTTAACATTCCCCTACTACAGTTAATTGTGTTTAAAAGTCTGCCAATATACGAGTGGCATGTCCTGTATACAGCTTGCTAAGCAAGTGTACCTACGATGTGTGACTGAACTTCACAACGCACGCGTAACAAGTATTCTCCCTTCTTTGTGTTGGTGGAGTGGCTATAGAGGCACATTACTTCGAAATTTCAAGTATAGAGAGCTATTGAACTTATAACGAGATATGCCTCAGTTGTACCATTCCGGTCAAAATGTTCTTTTATTTTCTTGTATTAATTCATTATGCATTGCTGATTGCTAGTACTTCATAAATCATGATTCAATTGGTGGTTGGCGATGGCTTATCCCTAGTAGCACAGTCATCGGGCCAACTATGTCCCAATACTGGCCCACCGTTCGCCCGATGACCTGTGTTACTCTCACGATCTACAATTAATCATATTGCAATGTTATATTGCATTTCTCCTGTGTTTATATTGCATACAGATAAACATTGGCCGAATGAGAAGCAAATAAACAGTTTCCACAACACTCATGAAACTGGCTCCTAAGAATAAACCAAAAACGCCTCCGACGGATACTGGAAAAGATGAAAATAAGTTTTAATTAAAAGTATTTGTCTTCAGCGTTTCAAAAACTTAAACTAACTATATAACTTTTAATTTATATATCATATATCATTTATTAAAGCTGTTATACAAGAGATCCATTTGTAATGATAATATCTCAGCACAACACATTGTTTGAAAATGTTATATTTCTAAAAGTTAAATTAAGTAGGTAATATTTCTGATATTACAAAAAAAAAAAAAAAAAATACTTACAGGAGTCCCTTCGGGAAGCGAATGCCAATTTCAAATTTCAAATGGAGCACATTTCATTTCTGGCGGGGTTGTATAAGAAATCATGTTTGTTAAACATATTTCTTCATAAAATATATTCGGTTATGTGCATAACTTCACATATAGGTAGGCTAATACCGCGCATGTGTGTAGTAATTAATTTTGGAACATTCGAGGGACTTCCGAGTGGGAGTTCCAAGGTGTGCCTGAATATGTAATGTATATTATAATCGTACTTAAAATTAAACAAATTCTGCATAAAAGTCTGAATTTCCGAGGGCTCTGGATTCACCGGACGCATCCCTAATACGCCCCTGGCTTAATCTGGTTCCAAATATAACTATCATAAAGCAGCAACAGAAATAAAAAAAAAACGTCTTTCTCCAGCGATTTCGTCTGAGCTACTTTCATTTAAGTACTGAAAATAATTTCAAATAGACGTAAATTTGGATAACTACATTTTATAGAAAAAGTTTCTACAAAGTTATCTATTTTTATCGTATAGAGCCTAAAAGTATATTTTTTTATAAATTATTCTGTTAAAAAGTCTAAAAGTGCTAGACTTAATTAATTCCGGAATTATAAAGACTTGTTATAATTTGCATTATTGTGTTAATATGTGCATTCTGAAACCACAGAAATTCAAAAGCCTCGGACAAAAGGTTTTGTCATCTGATCTAATCAAGTTTATCATTCTCCATTTCATGACTGCAACGGGACACTCTTTCTCGGTCATAATTCATAAATGTGGCATCTAATGAAAGAAGGCACTAAGCTACAAAGTCGATAAAGACATGATTACTATTTACTGTCATTTGCGTGATCTCTGTCTGCAATTTGATTATCACTATTTATTCTCGGATTGACTAAGGAGCCTCCACGGTGAATCCGACAAAAATGGTGATAATCAAATTGCTGACAGAGGTCAGGCAAATGAAAGTACATAAATAGTAATCCTGTCTTTATCGACTTTGTAGCTTAGCTCCCTTTCTCACTAGATACCTCAATGCATAATCTAAACAAGACATAATGTTTTATTGCACAAAAGGGCGAAACGTATACAGAAATGTTACAATATAGTTGAAATACTTGTGAATGTGTTTTTCTTTAGATCATGTTAAGCACAAATGGGAAAAAATGCTAGTGTTAGCAACGAATGTACATTTGCAATTTTTTGTGTGTTTAAGTTCAGATAACTGTGATTTCCTCAACACATGACACAAACTACTTGGTTCATTTTCTTGGCAACTGAAGTGATTCTAAAGTAGGCCAATGTACTGAAAATAAATCTATTATA
>JAGDQP010003011.1:25719-49069 GCA_022664845.1 Lepisma saccharinum
TATATATATATATATATATATTTGTGATTTGCATATGTTTCAATTCTTTCAACCCGAATAGTACCAAGGTCAGAATGTTACGTAAAGTACTGACTGGGTCATTTTGACCCAGGCATTTAAAAAAATAGGTGGGGAGAATAAGGGTTTGCTAAAATAAAACTAAAAGCTAAAATATTGCAATATTGTAAGCAAAGCTCGGTAGAACGGGGAAGTGACTGTTTGTGTTGTCTAGTTTTAGCAAGCGAAAAGATAAAACTTGTTATTTTTCTGTGCCGAGCCGCCAAGATCGGTTACCAAGACAGGGTCAAATTGACCCAGCGACAATTTCTGCTATATTTATGGGTATTTTATATATCAATTTTACTGAAATGGTTTGTAAAAGTAAAAACAGTTGTTGATGGAGGAATACCTAAAATTATATGCCTCTTTGAAATAATAAAATTCCTTTATAAAACGTCATCTGAGTCAAATTGATCCAGTTTTAGTACTAGAAGGGTTATACTTTATATACTATATTTTTGTTTCTGTTTCATTTTTCACACACTTAACGGAATATGTGCAAAGTTTTATTTTTCCGAAACTTCAAACAGCGCACGTGAATTTCAGCTTTCTAGATCCATGTGAAATGCACTCTCCATACCCGGGAAGATTGGAGTACTTAACGGTATTATTCGGGAACTTAACAATGTAATTGCATTTATATCTTTTCCCCTGTAATTCCCACTTGCCTATGAATCTTCATGCCGAATTTTTACTTCTCCCCGAACTGGAAGTTCCATTTCGAAACCCTGGTTTCGGGAGTTTTAACATGTGTTATGGACATGTTTCCGGTGAAATTGCGATTTTAAGAACTTTCCCTGTGATTCCAACCTTCCCACAAATCTTCTTGCTGACTTTCAGCTTTCTATTCGAACGGGAGTGAAATTTCAACATCCGGGGGTATTTGGGGTAAATAACAGTGCAATTGCATTTTTATTTTTTCCCCTGAAATTTTTACCTGTCTGCAAAACGTCATGTAAAATGTCAGCTTTCTAGTTAAACGGAAATGTATTTTCGATACCGGAGCTATTGGGGTACTTAAAGCTGTAATTGCGTTTTTGAACATTTGCTGCAATTCAATCCTACACACCAATGTTTATGTCAAATTTCAGCTTTCCAGACCAATAGGAAGTTCATTGAATTTCTATGATATTGGGATACTTCATGGTATATTGGGGGGCCTTAAAACGTAAATGTAAACGTTTTCTTGTATTTGCAACCTGTGCACGAACCTTGATGCAGAATTTCAGTTTTCTAACGTAATAGTAAGTATATTTAAGATACTTGAGGTTTTTAAGTACTTAACGATTTTATTGGCATATTTAACGGTGTCATTACATTTTTAAAATATACCTAATTTCAATCTGCCCACGAACCTTCACTTTGAATTTTAGCTTTCTAACCCAACGCAAACTGCATTTTGAATAGTCGGGGTTAATGGAGTAATTAAAGGTATTATTGTACGAGGGTGGGCTAAAAAGTATTGCCTGTTGATTAATATCTCGGGTTATAATAGTGAACATAATTTAATAAAATAAAAAACACCGTGTACCTTAACATCTTGGCTTAAGTTCTGGAACATCACTTCTCCACATAGTCACCATCCACTTTCGAGTACTTCCTCCAACAGCGCAATAGTTCTTCAATGGCGGCACGGTAGAAATCCTTGCCTTTGGAGCGACACCACGAGCGGACAACAGGCTGGACGTCTTCATCTGATGAGTAGTGGTTGCCCTTAAGGTGTTCCTTCAGTTTCGGAAAGATGCAAAAGTCGTTGGGTGCAAGATCAAGGATATATGGGGCGTGTGTGAGGACAGTGTATCTAAGCTTCAATATTGTGCTGGTGGTCAACTTGCTGGTGTGGGGTCTAGCGTTGTCATGGACAAGAAGAGGAGCTCCATTGTCAGGCCTGACGGGTGTTAGTCGAGCATTTAGTGTTTCGATGTACCGCTCTGAGTTCATGGTGGTACTCTTGGGAAGAAACTCGGTGTGGACAACGCCATTCACACCGAAAAACAGAGTCAGCATGACTTTTCCCGCAGATGGACAGACCTTGAAGTTTTTTGGAGTAGGAGAAGTTTTGTGACAGTACTCCATGGACTGCCTCTTCATCGTTGGGCCATAGTGGTGAACCCACGATTCGTCGCTTGTGACTACTTGGCACAGGAAAGCGTCGCCCTAAGCCACGTATCGTCGCTGAGGATTTCTACGGTGGTGACGCCATGGAAGAACTGGTGGGCCGTTGGACGAAGTGCTTGGAAGTGGATGGTAACTATGTGGAGAAGTGATGTTCCAGAACTGAAGCCAGGATGTAAAGGTACACATTGTTTTTTATTTCATTAAATTATGTTCACTATAACCCGAGATATTAATCAACAGGCAAAACTTTTAAGCCCACCCTAGTATTTTTAAATTGTTCTTATAATCCCAAATTACACGAATCTTCACGCCGAATTTTAGTTTCCTAGCTCAACGGAAATGGTTTTTCCGGTTCTCGGGTGTATTCGGGCACTTCACGGTGTTATTTGTGTCGTTATCGGTGTGATTGCATTTTTTAAACTATTCATGCGATTACAATCTTCCGAGAGGGGCATCTTAAGGACTGGAGACATTCATGGTATCTGAAATGCTGAATCGAAATAGCATTCTGACATTAGAGTTTAGGATGTACCGGGGCCACACGAAAGAATATCGAAATTATAAGCAGTTCATGTAGTTATGTAAGCAAATGTACACATTTATGGCCATAGATGGACATAGTACGACAAACTTCGGGAGGTGATTATTCATATCGAAATAAGGAAAAGTTCTTTTTAAGAAATTTCGAAAACAGGCATAGTTCCAAAGCTAACATTCTTTTCAAAGTTTGAAAACATTCTTTCCAAAACTCATTCATCAAGTCACCAAAAGAAAAATTTACCGTATCTCTAGAAAAGCTCATTTTCCGGTATTCAGGTAATTTAAGTATTAAGAAATTAACACGGCTAAGGTTTTTAGCTTTCCTGAGATCAGAATTAAGCGCTTGAGGTTGTTATTTTTGGAACAAATAACATAGTAGACAATAGTTACGATATCCGGTTATTCTTGGCGATATTCCTTTTCTCTATGCAGGAATGAAAAACGTATTTACTGTCAGTGATTTTCAGCTATTCCGCCAGCCGAACGTCTATCGAGGGTGTCACGCCCCAAATTCTCGAGCGCATCCCCCAACTTTAAACTTTTTATGTTATAAATCGATAGAAACCATACAAAACGTCACTTACACCCTCCCAATATCGGTTTTACACCCGCGAAATTGAAAATCCTGGAGGAATCCCTGGTGATTTTATAAAATACACTAGAGATTAGTACAATATCTTTGAAAACACAGGGATCAAAGAGCATCAATCTAATTACATGGATGAATAGGAACTTAGGGACCCTATTCACTTTGATGATTCATATCTGTATAGAAAGCAGAAAATATGGTGCTATGTGAGCAATGTGTTTAACGTAAGCCTTCTGGCTAACGGCCTGAGCCACACTTTGCCAAAATTCAATTCCATTTTTTTTTTCAAATATAGATAGGTTTGAGGAAAGATGTAAAAGATATCTAATAATGGTTGACACCACAAAATGGCTAGCGTAAAATAGAAAGAAAAATAAATATATCACGTAAGGTTATAAACAGTTAAGCTCAAATGTAAGAAGGATTCAAAGAGGACAAACTTTATATTTAGTCAGGTTCACTATGTAATTTCACCGAAATTTTGTGGAGAGTTTTAAAACTGAACATTTCTTGAAAGCTTATAGTATAAGTAATAAGACAAACAATGTTTCCATTTTCTATGAACCTTACGTGAACACCATCTTGGATTTTAAAAAATGTCTGACGTGAAAACAATTTTCGTTAATATCTCAGTTTCTAAAGAACATAAAGATATAATTTTGACAGGTAAACATACATTTTCCGCGCTAAGGAATGCAATGGTATCGAAATAAATAATCTAGATTAAACTACAAATTATGTTGATTTATTTAAAATATTTTGATACAAATTTCCTGACACAAACAACATAGGGTTTAATGTTTTTAATAAATTTGTAACAACTACATAGTCTTTACATATCATCACCATCATTTTCATCATCAGTTTTATACTGGGTCTGTGTGTCCACATCATTTGTACACTCACTGCCTCACTGACAAAGATCGGTGCGCGATAACTTATTTGTTCTTCAAGAACACCTTGCAGAAGAAGAGTCTATTTTGCATTGACAACTAACCATCTCAATTATTGCCTTTGGAGTCGGAAGAACAACTATCATGGTTGGTTTCAGCTGGCCATTAAAATCTTTGTGATAGCCATTCTGCATGGGATCCAGCTGATGATCCTGCAAAGCAATGTTAGCCTGTCGCCACACCCTGGCTTGGATATGGACTCTGAGGACATGTTGTTTTATAGCTCCATTGTAGGAGGTAGCTTTTCACTTTCTGCAACATACTTGCAAAGTAGATGCCATCGGAGTTCGATGATATTGTTGATGTAGATGCCTTTGTAGGAGTAAGCTACACAGACGAAGCTAGCAAGACTTGACAACACAGTTTCGGTCACTTCTGTCTCTGTTGAAAGCATCTACAGAGAAGTGATTTCATCTGGAATTGATTTCATGAAAGCTTGCAGCCAGGTTGCTTTACCTATACGAGAGAACTTTCCAGTGTTCTCTGCGCCAGTGAACGCATGGAAGACTAGCAAAACCTTTGCTCTTTCTGACCCTTGAGCTCTCATTATTGGTTCTATGTCAATCACCCCAGAGACCATTGAAATGACGTATTCCTTAGCATGAGGTCATAGTTAGCTATAACTAACACCAGGGCATCAGTATCTAAAAAAAAAGCAATCCGTGCATCCGGTGGGAAAGAAAGAAACCAGCCTGGTAGATCAACAGTGTGTCTGCTTCTTCATGATTGTTGTCGTCGAAATCTAAGTATTTGTTGCTCCTGGTACGCCCTGAAAAACAAGTAATGATCAGTTTTTGTGATGAACTGTTATACTCTAGAGTATTTACAGCAAGATAGTTTGTCAGGTCAGCCTTTGTCTTATCATGTGAAATAAACCTGTTTAATGGGATATGTTTAATCTTTGTGCCATCTCTGACTTGATACTGAATTGGTGCGTTTCCTTGCCTTCTTTTATCCCTGGTACTACCCATGAGAGAATCTTCCCTGTATGTATCAAACACAAGGATTATTTCATCATAATTTTCTGTGAGAGACATAAGCCTGTCATTGAAGCAGGCACTGAGATCTTTGACTGTCACCATCGTTGCTGGTTGCTTGGCCATCTTCTGGAGAAGAACCATCCCATCATCTGGCTGTACCTATTCCTTTGGAGTTTCTGCTATTGCCAACTTGTTGAGGAGACTGATCACCTTCGACTTGTCTAAGCATGGCAAGATTGTGCCATGTTGAGCAAAAATGGCTCTTGGTGTCACAGTGAATTCGTAGTTCTCAATTGCCTCTTTCTGATTTATGTCTTTTGGATCTTGCCAATGCCATCATTCTGCCATACAAGTCCTTGGTCTCCTGTAGATCCACAGTCTTGTCTCGGAGTTGTACTTTGGTTTCCTTGTTTGCCGATATAAACATCTTGTTGTTCTCCTTTTTTACAGGTGCCAATAGACTAACATCTCCATTGATTCGCGCCGAGACGTAGTCTTCACACAGCTTTTGGCAAGTCTCATCTGCATTCAAGATCATTGTTACATACTGACCAGGGATGTAGGTATATGTGATTACATTGTGCAACTTGTCACCAACAGTAGCAAATGGGTTTCCGTGTTTCAAAATTGATTCCTTTATCTTGACTATAACACGATGATGCTTCTTGACTGCGCTTGTTCCAAGGTCATGATGCTATCTGGTTTTATCATTTTCTAAATCAAACTGACTGGTGAACTCATTGACAACACGGTAGAGTTCAGGTGTGACCATGAAGAATCTCTGTCGATCATTGGTATTGTTCGAGATGCCAACAATTCCAGAATGAATTTTCATGAGTTTGTTCAGATGCTCGCATGCATGGTCCGCCCCGATGGATACAATAGACGGTAGTATTTGTCGTCACTGAAATATTACTAGCTTTCATTTCTTCGCATGTTTAAGCGTGATTGCTCCTAAGGTCCACTGTAGGTAGTTCATCATTGACTTGAACATTGCCTTTTTGGATCTTTGTTTTACCCATGTTTAGAACTGTGTGTTTAAATCACCAGTGGTGAAGGCCTCAAATAAGGTAGTGTTTGCTTGTTTCACGGAGTCATTTTTTGTGTACTTGTTCCCTCAGAACAGGCAGCTTCAACTCCCTCTGTTGCCATCAAAACACCTGCTTTAGTTTCGGATTATCAATAAAGAACTCATCCAGCAACATTTCATATGTACACGTGTGGGAACGAAGAGCACGCGAGTAATGGGTACATTTCAACATTTACCGCGTTGTTATCCACGCATCATCAATACCTGAGTTCTCTATAGAGGTACCCAGAGCACATAGGAAAGCCATTACAGCATGTAGCTCTCCCAGTCGTGGGATAACTATGAGTTTCAGATCAGGTCTGGCATCTAGCAGTTGGACTACCTTCTCATACAGAGACATGTCGAATGAAATGACAGTAGGATGGTCTTCACCAACAGTCAACTTCGTCAGTTCACTTGCTTGCATGATCACAGTTATCAGGGTGGACCAGTCTTGTGCCAGCTCAGGTAGCTGTGGTAGGGCTCCGACGTGGGTAAGTCGCTTGCTTTCGGACAACACTGAGTTGTATCCTGCCCACCCGGGAATATTCCTCGATGCTTTCTCCTGTTTCATTCTGGACATAGCAGTAGCAACAATCCATCCATATTGTGATAATTGGTAGGAACCTGATATATTCTTGCTTGTGACAATGTGTTTTGTTTTCTGAGTATGATGTGCTTTTGTCACAGTGCATGGTATGGAGTGACAGATAAGTCAGATCATCGGTTATCTTCAAGGGTGGTGCAATAGGTTCCCCAGGAACATCTGCTTTCTGATATACAGCAGTTATAGTTCCATGTGTCGTTCCTTTCCCATCAGGAGTGTCCTCTGCAAAGTCTGTGTTATCGACTGCAAAGAACCTAAAGACACACTTCTTCAAGAATGGTGGTACTTGTACATACAGACTTTGTAACTGTTGCGTGTTTTATACAACAGCAATGGCCAAAGGAGTTTCCAAAAGTAGGGTATGGCCATAGGGAACACGGTACCCATGTGAACTGAGAAGATTCATCAACATCTTATCGCGGATGTTCTGATGAACAATCAGAGCGAGTTCCAGGACCTGCGGATTTTCTGGTGCATTGGATTGCCTGACTACTGATAATTCTATTATTGGATTTTAGTTGACCTGACGCTTGGATTTGAATCCATACATGATGCTCGGGCACTGATAGTCAGTGCTGCTCGGTCAAGCGTTGGTTCTCCTTTGAGTTTCAAGACTGTCAATCGGTCGTATGCCTATCATGATCCATCGGATCGCGGTGTACAATTCGGTTGGAACGTCGTATGTCACTGGTGACCTGTATGGTGCTTTTATCCGTGAGAAGCTTTGTAGAGTTTGTGATGCTCTTTCTTATTAACAGCTTCGTAGCTATTCTGCATGTTGTCCGCATCATCACTACAACTTTCCAAAGTAGAATGAACCATGAGTTCATCACAAACATCTGGTGAATAAAGAACAGCTGATTGCCTTCGGTTTTTTGAAAGACAGGACTTTAGATGTGGCAAGGCATTCATAATAATTTCTTTGAGCCACTTTTTAGTGATGTAGGTTTGTGATTTTCGAAACCTTTTGTGCCAAGCATATTCACATATGTGGTTTCGATATCTTGCATAGGTACGTGTGCTTGGCTCTGTGTTCGGATATCAACTAGGTTTATTAACTCGAGCAGACTTGCACGCTGTAATAAGGGTTCTTTGCGGCCTGCTCTGCTGGTGCAGCCTTCTCGCTTCCCATGGAAAACATGCTTTGTTTAACAGGTTTTGTGGTATCGGACATCAATTGAATGTGCATCCCCTGGTAAAATACATGTGTTCAGTCTTGTGTTCAGTGTTAAATTATCAGATCTTTCAACAGCTTGTTTTAAATATTTCTTAGCGTTAACTGTCCTCACCTGATAAAGCTTCTCATCATCATCGCTCTGACAAAAGAAACATTTTTCCTTATCCAGTGGGCATGTATGTGACCTCGTGAATGGTGATGAAGCGTCAGATGTTGATAAACATGTTTCGTCCATTTCAAATCTTCGTCCTTTGAATTTCCGTTTCTTGGGTACGTGTCTACCGCTAGCTAATTCACGTGCATAATGGTCCCGGGCACGTTGGATTTGGTCCTTGTTAATTACAAGTGTATAGCAACTACGATGGTAGACTGCCTGATGTGTACAGAGTGCGTCTTTCCAGTTGTTAATTTGTCGATGGACATCAATATACTTGCCATCTTGCAAAATGGCCCTCTCTGCTACTATGTCCACAATGCGCTGGTAGGATTGTATCCGGGGATTTTGCACCAACTTCTCCTTCTCATCAGTACACAAAGCTTCCAGTTCACAGGTGCCTGACCTTGACAAGTTACTTCAGCAGCTTGTGATTTGTCACTCATGTTCAGACCCTGCAATCATGAAAACACAACATAAATACGTTATTGCTGTCATAAAAATAATATAACTTTAAATCTACAAAACGCTTATTAAAATAAACAAGATTGATTGAACTGTTGCTTTTAGTTCTGGAAATGTATGTTTTCCTGTCAAAATTATATTTTTATGTTCTTTAGAAGCTGAGATATTAACGAAAATTGTTTTTACGTCAGCCATTTTGTAAAATCCAAGATGGCGTCCACATAGGACTCGTAGAAAATGGAAACATTGTGTTTCTTATATCTTATACTATAAGCTTTCAAGAAATGTACACTTTTCATACTCTGCACAAAATTCCGGCAAAGTTATAAATCAAAACATAGTGAACCTAACTAATTCAAAATGGTGTGAAGTACACAACAGCTGACATACAAACCCCAAAACATATGACTTCAATTGAGCGAAACATTATGAAATATACAGTATATAAAACATATATTGGCTTTTCATTGTGTTGAGTCGTAAAAGACATATTTCTGGAATATATTGAGATTGTTCGCTAAGGTAGGTGGAAACTAATGTATAGGCTTCGAAATATTCATGAAATTTGTCGTATTGTTGCTGTTTGGATTTCTTTGTAATGAAACCTGCAATGAATGAAAATAGGTTACTTTTCTTTGAAGTTCTGTTATTTAGTTTCCCATCTCATTCCGATAAGATAAAAGATAAAATGAATTGTATGTGCGGTAACAGGACTATGGCTTACACCCTTCCCGACCATCTCATTCCGATATGAGCTATCCAATATCTACTTAATGCAGTACACAGTTAAGGTAAACGTACCAGTTACTGTCGAAAGTCGAAATCAGTATCGAAATACACGTTTGTGTAATATATCACATTGGACGGAGGAATTTGTTATGATGAAAGCAAACACGAAGGAGGCTACGTAGAATTTTTGAGTTCCTAATGAATTTTCTTTTCTTTTCTTTGCTTTTTTTCTGTATTAGACTGGTTCTTGGAATAAGTCCTTCAGTTAAGTAATAATTATTCAAACGAATTTAATTAACTTAATTAACTCGAATCTATCCGTCTGCAAATTTTAGAGAACAAATCAAACGTTTAATTAAAAGTCAAGTCGTCGCACTCCAAGATTGTATCGAACAGTCCTAGGCCCAGTTGATGAAATACTTTTACCAGGCGAATGTTAGAACACAGACTCAATTCTGTATTTTGATAGATATTAAAGACTACCTCAGTACTTTGAAGTGGGTTTGAAAAGGTATGGGAATGTTTGAAGAAGTGACTAGAAAAGGTAAGGGTACGCTTGCACCTAGTGGCGGCGATTGACTATTGAAAGTAAAGGCAATGAGCTCCCATTAATAAAAAGGTAGGGGTGCACCAAATCCAAAATAAAAAAAGGTAAGGGCATGGTGCCAGTGTGGGCCCTCGTACCCCACTTCGAGCACTGGCCTAACATATGATCTCGTATGCAATGCTTCTGTTTAATCTGATAGAAAAGTTGAATATTACACAGTTAATGGACTATGGTACACAGAGAAAGCAGTTTAATAATGAAAATTAACTATTTGTCTAATACACAGAGGACCAAATGTTTTGGTAATCACTACTGAAAATAATTAGTCACGATTACCTAAAATTAGTCCTATCGCCAGGCATGTGAACGCTACCGTCTGAGCCACTTTTAAAAAATATTTCTCGCCCTAAATGGGCTTCAAATCCTTCTACATTACTTATTCTTTTTAACTGAAAATACTTGTGACTACTGATTTATCCTAACTACTTATATCCCAAGTTAAAATCACCCACAAACATCCACACACCAGGCGGGATTCAAACCCACGATCCCCCGGTGAATGGACTAGCGCTCTAACTGGCTCGACTACCTTGTTCGGCGAGCCAGGGCGACCCGTATAACTTTTGGGTAGTAAATTTAATTATAACTTTATTTTATTATTTTCTGCCCACTTCTGAACTCCATTAACAAATTGTATGCTTGTAAAGATTTTTAAATTCTGTCATATATCAGTCTGTTGTTGTTGCTGTTATTATTACTATTATTAACGCAGACTATTACGATGAATATAGTAATATTTTTATCCATGACCTGGTATAGGTTCCTAAAACAAAAGCAGTAGACGTAACAGTGCCCAAATGATTTGTTTGAAAAGTGTAATGGTTCACATTACTCATAAAATGCTTCCCCCGACCAAATACTCACTCTCAAGAATGGTTCTAGCTACACTGCTTGTTCAGTAAACAAACGAAAAAAAAAGAGGAAGAAAACAGACTGATATATTGGGGAGTTTGTGTGGGACCCAGCCGACCAGTGCACCTCCAGGAGTGCTCTTCGAGTGTGGTGGGAGATAGTGAAATGGAAAACTAAGTTTCAACGCATATACGTTCTACACGAAGTTAACTCACACACGTAACATCCTGAAGAACGGTAATTCTTCGAGTGATGCTGACAAATAAGTCTGTTAGCGTCACTCCAATGTATACAGCTTGTTTCGGATCTAGAGAACTATAAGCCCGATTTTGATGCTTGCATTTTGATACTAAGACAGAGAAAAAAAATGGGTCGGTAGAATCTCTCTGGGACCCCCTAGGGCGGTGCAAAAATAATCAAAATTTCACATTTCTGATTATAGCACTGACCGCAGACCATATAGGTGGCCGAGACTTGCGGAATCTTAACCTTCTTCAATACTTTTCAAACGGCGTATCACACGTCAATATCGGTGAAAGGATTCAAGTTACTTTTTTTTAGCCGAATCGCAGAATTTTCACAAATGATAGATAAGTATGTCTGTCATTCTGTCTGTATTTCTGTTTAATACCTAAATGGATGGTACCGGGGGATATGGGGGTTCAATTGCGGGCTCCAAGAAATTGCGGTAAATCAAAGTTTATTTTTGATGGGACTTACCGTTTTCGAGATGCGGAACCTACCGTGGGCCAAAATCGACTTTTTGGAAGATTATGCACATTTTTTTAGAGAGACAACTATAAAATAAGTGATATTAATGTAAAAACCCTTTCGGGATAAAGGAAAGAGTGACTCTACCCACACAAGAAGTGATATCAATTTTGTAGTGATATTCTTTGTGTTACTATGGGGGAAGTGTTTCCTTTATAATAAAATTAAGAGATTTAGTACCCTTCTTTCCCCCATAGCAACACAAAGAAAATCACTCGCAAAGTGGATATCACTTCTTTTGTGAGTAGAATTCTTGCGTCACTCTTCCCTTTACCCCGAAAGGGTTTTTATACTGATAATACATACATCCAGAACAATTTCTTCATACTTTTTCAATTACACTCTTCTACATTTACACGTCCTTTTTTCCTTCTTTTTACTAACTTGTATCTGCTATCGATATAGCCTATTTTTCAAACAAATTCCTACCGATTTTGACCTTTACTTTTCTTATTGTTTTCTACTGGTTTTGTCTAAAAATTCCTGATTATGACTTATTTTAATGATAATTTCCTACTATATATTTATTTCTTACTTATCTACATTACTACTATAACACGGGTCATCGGTCCTTACAAAGTCCTTATGGACTTTTCTAACGTTATATTACCGATTATGTCCCACTATAAAACATAATTTACTACTTTGTAACGGGTTAATAGCTGGCATATAGCTGAACCCATAAATTGGTCACAGTTGACCTAATACAGAATCTAGACATCCAGACCACATTTTTGTCAGTTTGCTTTTCAAGTAACCTTTTCCTGGTAGAACTAGTTCTTTCTAGCTTTCGTTTCATTAAAAAAAAAAACACTGTTGTCTTTCTACCGAGTTACAATTCAGAGGCTAAAATCATGCTGAAGGTATTTCGAAGTAGTCGAGAGTATGTAAATCCGTCCTTTTCTCCTTAAAATACATGCTACAAGTACTCCATGTGGTCGCAAAGCGTGAAATACAAACATCTGTAATTAATTAACATTAATTCCCCAATTACGCTTGTGCAAGTTCCTTCTCGAAAAAATATGGCATTTTTCGACACCTCAAAATTTAGGTTCTAATGTCTCTTTCACCGAATACAAGCTTTTCACTTAGACAATGTAACTTTTCTCTCTCCCCAAATTACAAACACCAACTTACGAGGCGACGTGTTCACATCTGTCACTTTTTTTACCCTATAAATTCTTAGAATATCCCACAATTAATTCTTGTTTACAATACAATACATTACAGTTTGAAAGACTATTTTCTACCTAAATTACATACTAAAATATTTCCTTCATAGCTAAATATAACCCTTCAAAGTGGCACTTTAAAGGCAATTTTTTAAAACATGGGTCGAAAGGCGTCTTAGACACGTTTCGTATGTTTTATTTAGCCATTCAAAGCAACAAACCTTTAATATTATGCTAAATTCTACTTAAAACAGTATTTTGAATGTCTTATTTACCCATGCAGCTGGAAAACGTCTCACACGCCATTATTTTGTTTTGACTTTAACAACTTGGTGGCTGTACAAACACTACAGGGTTCGAATAAATCAATATGCTGCAGCCTTAATAAATAATAGACGCATTCAAGGTTTTGTGCATTTGCTAGCGCCTGGCGAATGTTTAATGTGTAATCTCTGCTTTGCCGACCCAAACGACCATCTTATGGAAGCAAAGGAAGTTCTACATTTGTGAGTTTCTCAATTCTAAGGCAAAAATAGCAAAATTTAAACAACCAATATTGGGCCATACTCCTAGCAAACAAAAGAAAAAAATATACAATTTTAGAATATAGCGAGGAATTTAACATTTTATTGCTCCTCCAACACCACATCGGACTCAATAGCGCTGAGAGGCTGATCTATACCGAACATGTAATACAGGGTAAGTAATGCAAGTCTTGTATGTGAATATAGTAATTATTACAATTACCACGGTTTCCCAGCTACAAAATAATAGACGCATTCACTTCCTAACGCTCAATAAGTTTAGTTAGAGTGGAAGCCCCGTGTAATCTTGGTTTTGAATCCCGTATACTGTAGAATCGCGCTATGTGTATATTTCATTCTCTAATTGTCTTTATTCTTCACCGAAGACGTACAGCAGCAAAATAAAATCTCGGTTTTAAATTTCCCATACTGTAATAGCATCTTGATGGCACATTTCATTCTCTATTCTTTAGCGAGGACATAAAGCAGCAAATGTAATCTCAATTTTAAATTTCACATACTGTAGAATCATGCACATAGCAACTTGAGTACATACAAATTTCATTCCCCTAATAATTAACTAATACAATGCACAGAGGACATACATTAGCAAAAGTATTTTTTTTCAAAACTCATAATAGGCCTATATAAAAACGCATTTTGCAGTTTTATAGTTCAGGGATGAAAATTTAACATTTTGCATCACTGATCTCAAGTACTGCGAGTTTCTGAATTCAATCTGCCATATTTTTGAAGCTAAACGAGTTAGGGATTTAATGCTTTCATAGTTCTGGAACCAAAAGAGCCGCCATATCTTGGAAAGGGTAGGTGGTAGAAAGAACCAAATTTCACATTCTGCATGACCAATCCAAAAAACATTTAATTTGAAAGTTTCTCAATTCTGCGTCTAAAATTCAACAAATACAAATAACCATATCTTGGAAGCGACAATAGGTAAAAAGAAGCAAATTTCACATTCGGCATCACCAACTCAGAATAACATACAATCTGCAAGTTTCTCATTTCTGCGTCTAAAATGTCAAAATTCGACAAAATTCAAATCGCCATATCTTGGAAGCAATAATAGCTAGAAAGAAGTTGTTTTCACATTCTGCATTACCGTGAACAAAATAACATAATTTGAGGTTTTTATAGTTCTGGCACCAAAGGAGCAAAATTTAAAAAAATCGAACCATGTTGTTTCCATATAAAAACATGTTGTTTCCATATATAATGTTCCTTTGACTAAAATAAATAGCATTATAAGTTTCAAATTCTACGACCACGGGCGGGGGGGGGGGGGAAGTTAGCAAACTAACTTCAAATTTGACATCCAGGTCGCCACTTTTCTCGCATATACTATTTATTGCCCACATACCAAATGTGAAACAAAATTTCAATATGGCTAGCCGCTTACGAGATATACAGGATTAAATATTTGACCTCGAGGTCACCAATTTTTTCGCAAATAGTGCTCAATGTCCACATACCAAATGTGAAAACAAAATTTCAATATTTCTTACCGTTTACAAGACATACAGGGTTAAATATTTGACCTCGAGGTCACCAATTTTTTCACAAACAGTACTCGATGCCCGTATACTAAACGTGAAAACAGAATCACAATATATCTAGCCATTTACGAGATGTACAGGGTTAAATATTTGACCTTTGACCTCGAAGTCACCAATTTTTTCACATATAATACTCAATGCCCACATATTAAATGCGAAAACAGAGTTTTAATCTGTTTGGCCGTTTACGAAATATACACACTTAAATATTTTACCTTTAACCTTAGTACCAATTAGTTGACTTGGGCCCAGGTAGTATCAAAAGACTCATATTAGGCAATTATCCGCTATTAGTGACCCTTGGTTGTGGATATAAGTGCTTAGCCAACAAACTCATATTGACTACTATTGATCATTCGGTAGACTGTGGTCTATTATGTGGGTTAGGTATATAAACTGGTTTCAAATTTGACATTGACACTGTTGTAAGACCGTAGCCTCTGTGCTGTGTTAAATAGGGGGTGGGGAAAATATATATTTGATTGCCTGCTAAGGGCTGCGAGGAAAACGTATAGACCGTAACCTCTAACTTCAAATTTCTCTTGTAATATTTGTTATGTGCTTGTAAACCTGTTGTCCGTGTAATTTCAGCTATGGTAAATAGTGGTTGTGCACTAGGGGTTGTAATCTCTGCTAGGTTAAATAGCCTAAATTCCTGTGTATTTGGTCTAAAATGTGTTCATAGCAGTAGTTATAATCTCTAGCCAGAGGGCCTATAATCTCTACTGTGTTAAATAGGGTTGCAAACAGAGCTTCGTACCCTCTGCTATCGGGCGTTAGTATAAAGGCTAGGTAATCCCTTCTATGTTAAATTGGGGCTGGACCGTAGAGTTTGAAGTGTTTTTTTAGGGTTGAAAAAAGCTTCATAGCCTTTTATAGCATTTCTGTTATCGTGCACTCCTATATGGGTTAGGTTTAGTATGTTCCTCAGTTATGGTGCTATGCAGGGGATGGAAAAGAGCCTCGTACCCTTTCATAGTGTTGGAGAATGTAATCTCCTATTCCATGTTATTTGGGTTAGGTTAACTAGCTTATATATTCCTGTGTAATCTTTACTATGTTAAATAGGGGTTGGAAAAAGGTACCGTAGCCTTTTATAAAATGAAAGGGTTAATAAAGGGTCATAGTCTTTCATGCACTGGTGTAATCTATACTATGTTAAATAAGGGTTGCAAACAGAGAGAGCTTCATAGCCTTTTATCTAATCTCTTCTATGTTTAAATAGGGAATGGATCGTAGCCTTGTTCACTATGTTGGGTGTAATCTCTGCTATGTTAAATAGAGGATGAAAAAAGGGGTCGAAGCCTTTCATAGTGTTGGAGGACGTAACTAGCCTATATTCCTGTGTAATCTCCGCTATATTAAACAGGGGTCGTAGCGTTTTTTAAAATGTGTGTATTTGTGTAATTTCTGCTATGTTAAATAGGAGGATGAAAAGTGGTCGTAGCCTTTCACGAAATCTCTGCTCTCATAGATTGGTATGAGGGATGAAAAAAGGGTTCGTAACCTTTCATAGTGTTGGAGGGCGTAAATAGCCTATATTCCTGTGTAATCTCTGCTATGTTAAATAAGAGTTACAAAAAGAGCTTCGTAGGGGATGAAAAACGAGCTTCGTAGTCTTTTATAAATAGGGGATGCGAAAAAAGGGGTCGTAGCCTTTCATAAGGGATGTGAAAATGTGCTCGTAGCCTTTTATACATTGTGAACAAAAACAGCGACACAGCGTATCGTACAGCCCTGGAAAATCAACTCCCTACTATCAGCCAGGTACGGGAAAAACGTGCCATTTTCAAGAAAGTTAGGTCAAGTGACCCTACTACTACTGACGTATAATTCATGTAAAAACAAGTTGAACAAGTAAAATAGCTCGCTTAGGGCAAAACACCTAAAAAGAAGACAGTAGCATGTCCGACTACGAATCAATTGTCCCGGGTTCAAATCTCGACCAGGACACTGGATACTTTTCAGTGGCGATTACCAAAAACATTTGGCCCTCTGTGTATCAGTCAAATATTTGGTTTTCATTACTAAACTGTTCTTTTTGTGTAACAGTGATAGGAGAGCGGGTGACTACGAGACATAATGTCTCAGCTGAAATAAAACTATAAAGGAAGTTAAAGTTTAAAACTTTATCACATGTGTAAGGTGCTGTCTTCAGGTTACACATAAACTAGACAGAAAATATTAATATATTTTCCTTCTTTTGTTTTTCGTATAGCATATGATTATCCTTTATTTCATTACAATTTGTTGGTTGTAAGCTTTCAGACAAGTCGGAATCACTACGATAATTTAACTAGATAGATTGTACAGGAATATGTAAAAAAATACCTTTATCTTCTAAAACCAGTGATAATGTAAATGTAAACGGTACTTACAAATTTCAAATCGTGAAATCAGTTAATTCCTTTATTTTCTATATAGAATGAATATAAACAGACTACATTCACTTAAAACAAAGGACTTCTTAATATGATAATAAAGTGAAATTTATTGCACAGTACATCCTTGTAAAATTATGTAGTCGTGCTCTTTATAATGTAAACGGACTGTAGGAACTACAAATAGTAAAAGGGCATCACAATTTAATATATCTTTTAAAAAAAGAAACGAATGAGTACTGTCAATGATAAAGTGTTACATTTCAATTTATTTACTTGTTTGTATGAAAATTTTTAGGTGTAATTTGGTTTTACATGTTGTCAGATAAAGCTTCTCATACGATGATTTCGCCAGGATTTTTAGTTTCAGTAAAGTCAAAAGTGGGAGAGTGTAAGTGGAGCTTTGCACTGTTTCTATCGACTTTTGTTCATAAAAAAATAAAGTTAGGGAGTGCGCTCGAGAATTTGGAGGGGTGACACACTTCACGGTAGGGATGTCAATGACTCGCTCGACTCGACTCGAGTCAAGTCGGTGCTCAGTGCTTAGTCGAATCGAGTCGAGTCAGTGGTCGCAACTGCTCGAGTCGAGTTGGCGCTCAGTAGCTGCTCTAGTCCAGTCGAGTCAGCGCTCACTATGTTCTCGAGTCCAGTCCATGGAGGAATTAAAATAAAAGGAGACGCCCAAGCTGTTAAATTTGAAGCTGAATATGGCCGCCCGTCAATCGTCCAGTGCGGCCATCCGGCATCTTGCGTATGGAAGAAAACCACGAAATCCGTACTGTTTTATGTACACCATACCGATAATATTTATATGACATCTATATCATATGTTATACTGGTACTTACATTTGTTTTTTAGTCAACGTCTAAATTAACTCCAGGTGCGGTTGAATGAAAAAATCTAGCAGAATAAACACTGCACAATGAAAAATATTGACGTTTTGTAACCGTTAAGTGCGTAAGACCCCTGGCCACATAGGTAGATGTGCTCATTAAGGAAACTTGGCGGTTCTACATAACATTTTAACATTGGAAAGATAGGAGATTGGACAACGGCTCCGGATTTTTTGTGACTAGATTTAGTGATTTTTTGTCACTAGGTTTATGATTTTTCATTCTCTGCTACTCTACCGCCATTTATTGATTTTAGTAAAGGAAACTTGGCGCTTCTACATAACATTTTAACATTGGCAAAATAGGAGATTGGACCACGGCTCCGGATTTTTTTGTGACTAGATTTAGTTATTTTTTGTCACTAGATTTATAATTTTTTATTCTCTGCTACTCTACCGCCATTTATTGATTTTTCTTGTGAATTACCAGAATTCCTCACCTCTCCACTCCACCTCCGGACCACGGCTCCAGCTGCAAAAAAAATTGATTAGCGCTACTACTCCTCTCTAGCGGTATGTAATTGATTACCGCCACTACTCCCCTCTAGCGGTTATATTTTGAAACTATTTAATTATTTATTGCCATCTACCGCTGTAATTATTAACTACCTGCACTATCATCTACCGCTGTTATTATTAACTACCCTGATTATTTTTAAGCCGCCGCTTTGCATCAGACGAATACCGTAATGGTATATCATGAAACATGCTTGTGAAAATTTGTTGCTGCTACGATGAACTTATTTATTGCTGTAAAAAAACCGGTGAAGTTTTAAAAATAACATCAAATTGTGTTATTAGCTTTTTCCTCTGAAATTGTTATAAATCCATATTCCGTATGAATTTGCTTTGCTTTTCCCTTCGTTACGTGTGTAACAACCGGAATATTCTATCATACACTTTCCTCATTTGAAATGCTTCGTTGGTTACACTGATTGTCATCCGTACATGTGTGATATGTGTGTCTGTGTATATGGGCTTGGCGTGTTAAAGCTCTAGTTACATAACCCAACCTTGATTTATTCTATATACTTGTAGAACACACCCATATTATTGAAATAAATAAACAAAAAGTTTGAATAAATTCTTTTCAATTTATTTCCTGCTATTATGCGCAAGATAAACAGGAATAATTCTTCTTGACTGTTAGAAATGTATAGCAGGGGAATAAAAGAGGAGATTTTATGAAAAAAAGAATCTCAATAGTTGATTCTTTTCAAATGGGTGTAAGCTATTTATGAAGAGAAAATGTATTGTTCCCGTTTCCTGGCCACTTCATGTCCATGACGTTCGTAGCTAATAGTCTTTATATCCGCTCATGATATTGAAAGGCTTTTGTCGATTATAAGCAAACCTAGTTTTGTCGATTTTACAACAGCAGATTCTAACAGCAGTAATTACTCTCCTTTACCAAGTTACATGTGCTGGATTATTTATTGCTTGCTACGCGAAGATAATTTGGTTACTAAAACTAAATTATTACTTGCAATATGTTTCTAGTGCTTCAAAGTTAGTAAAAAATTGTGGAAATTGTTTGAACTGAAAATCTAATAGTCTGTGGCATTATCTATTGAAGATTAATGGAGAATAAGTGCTTTTCTTGTGTACATGAACTATATTTTGAGTATTAGATATTTTAATCAAAAACTAGTGTAAAAAAGTTTATTTCTAAATATAGTTCTTTTTCCCTAAAAAAATGGAAAAAATTCCGTGTGAAGATTGTGGTGAATCTGTGTTAGAAACAATATTGCTAGATATAAATCACGAAAACATCCTCTTTCAAAAAGTAAAACTGAAGAAGAAACAGAACCTTCTACAAAAAAGCGAAAATTAGCAACTGTTAATTGTGTTGTATGTGATGAAGAAATATCTAAAAATCATTTTGATCGACATATGAAAAATATGCATTCGTATGTACCAACGAAAAGTGCCTTATGTCAGACATTCGCTGATTATGAACTCGCTAATAGTGACAGTGGAGATACTCACTTTTTTCTCGCTTCCATAGAAAAAAAATGCGTACATTTTTTGGAGAAGCAAGTTAGTAAATGTGATGCAGTTTTGAAAATCAATTTTATTTTGAGTGCTGATTTTGTGAAAATGGGTGGAGAAACACAGTGTTTCCCAGTACATAGTGATAATAAGTTATTTTCAAAATCTGTGGTTGTGGGAGAAACTATTAAAAACATATTGGAAAAATTACAGGTAAATCAAGAGGACAGAGCGGTTAAGTGTTCAGTTTGGTCTTTATCCCCCATTCCTAATCATAAACTGAGGTGCACGTTAATTCGTTTAATCCAATTGCTGCGTCGTGCCATATTAAACTCCCTAAGTTTATTAAGAAGAAACGAGCTCTTCTTAACGTTAAAAATAAAGATCAGAAATGTTTTTTGTACCCTGTGCTAGCTAAACTTAACCCCGTGGATTCAAAGAAAAATGCTAATCAAGTTTCTCACTACGAGCCTTATGCACATGAAATACTTCCCATTTTTGAGAATAATAACATTCATTTTCCTGTAAGCCTACATGACGTTCCCAAATTTGAGAAGCATTACAACAAAATGTTACCCAATGCTCCAATTTCTGTCAATGTGTATGGTATAGATGATAAAAATAAAAAAGTCGTTCCCCTTCATATCAGCAAACATCAATCTAACGGAACTAGCATAGACTTACTGTGTGTGAAAAACGAAACAGTAACAACAACAACAGCATCAACATCATCGGCATCAACATCTCGGACAGTGATTACTCATCATTACTGTTTAATAAGAAATTTTTCTCGTTTAGTGAGGAGTCAGGTTACTAGTCACGAACATCGTTATTATTTCTGCAGACGTTGTTTATACTACTTTATAGATGAACATAAACTAACAGAACATGAAAATTTTTGTCGAGAACATGAACCAACTCGCGTCATTATGCATGTTCCTGGTGCGGTTGTTAAATTTAAAACCGACCCTTCATTTTTAAAAGCAGATGTTGTAATAGTAGCGGATTTTGAAAGTTTTTTAAAGCCGGTTATTGAACATCGAGGACAAAAATCTATCAACATTCAGAAGCATAAATTAGCTAGTTACTGTTTCAAAATTTGCTGGTCAGATCAAATCCCAACCGAACTTCACTTGTATAGAGGTGATAATCCAGCGCAGCATTTTCTAGAAAGTTTGCAGAAGGAGTTAGAACAAATTATTAATAGATTAAATCTGGATTTGCCGATGAACCCCTTAACTACACCGGAAAAACTCGATTACGAACAATCAGAGAAATGCTCTATTTGTGACTAAAAATATACTGAAGATAACTCAAAAGTTTATCACCACCATCATTTATAAGGAGCTTATCTTAAACCTCTTTGCAATAATTGCAATTTGCGAGTAAAAAAACAAAATTTTATAGGATGTTTCATGCACGGATTATCTTCGTATGATGCGCATCTCTTCGTGAAAGAATTAGGTTGTATTCCAGGTGATATAAAAGTTATTGCAGAAAGTGAGGAAAAGTATATTGCAATTTCAAAGTGGTTCCATCTCGAAAATGGTAAAAAAATTGAATTAAGAGTTTTAGATTTGTACCGGTTTTTGCCATACTCTTTATATGAATTAGTAAAAAAATTAAAGCCGGAAGAACTGAAATACACTCATGAATATTTCCCGGATGATGTAAAATTTGATTTAAGTAGAAGGAAGGGTATTTTTCCTTATGATTATTTACTAACGCTTCGAAATTTAATGAAACAGAACTACCTCCTCAAACAGCATTTAATAACATACTTAAGGGTAGAGAATGTAGTAATGAAGATTATTTGTTAGTTCGACAAGTATGGGAAATATTCCATTGCAAAACATTTGGGGAATTTCATGATCATTATCTAACCACTGATGTTTTGCTAACAGCTGATGTGGTAGAAAATTTCAGAAACACATGCATTACTTCATATGGAATTGATCCTTCGTTCTCATACACATCGCCAGGCTTATCTTGGAAGGCTATGCTCTATAAATCTAAAATCGAATTAGAATTATTTTAAGATATTGATAAGCTTTTGTTTATCGACAAATCAATCCGTGGTGGTGTATCCCAATGTAGCTTAAGGTATATTAAAGCTAACAATGAGTTTCTCGGTAGTGAATTCGATCCTCAAAAAGAAACCTCGTTTGTAATATACCTGGACGCGAATAATTTGTATGGTCATGCCATGAGTATGCCTCTTCCCTATGGAAAGTTTTCATGGGATCCAACACCAGAAAATTGGGATTCGAACAAAATTCTAAATTATCCCGACGAAGATGAACGAGGTTTCTTTGCAGAGGTAGACTTAGATTATCCTCAGAACTTACATGATGATAATGTAGATTACCCTTTAGCAGCTGATAATGAAATCCCTCCTAACGGGAAACAACGAAAATTACTACTAACGCTAAATCCGAAAAAGAAACTATGTTGTACATTTTCGATTGCTAAAATTTTATCTTGCTCATGGTTTAAAACTTGTAAAAGTACACAGAATTCTAAGGTTTCCTCAATCAAAGTGGCTTAAGCCTTACATAGATCTAAACACCAAGCTACGCACAGGGGCAACAACCAATTTCGAGAAAGATGTTTACAAACTTTTTATCAAGAGCGTGTTTGGGAAAACCATGGAAAATGTGAGAAAGTATACTGATTTAAAACTTGTTTCTGATAAAAGAAAAGCTGAAAAGCTCATTGCAATGCCGCAATTTAAATCTCGAACAATCTACTCAGAAAATTTTGTACTTATTCATATGCTACGAAAATTCACGAAATTAAACAAACCTGTGTATATTGGAAGTGCTATTTTAGATATTGCTAAATTAGTAATGTACAAATTTCATTATGAAGTGATGAAACCTCGATATGGAGATAAGCTTACTGTTGATTACAATGACACGGATTCGTTAGTCTATCATATTATTTGTGAAAATTTCTATAAAGATATGCTTGATTTAATAGACTATTTTGACACATCGAGTTATTCTGTAAATAATCGGTATAATATCCCATTAACTAACGAGAAAGTACCGGGTAAAATGAAGGATGAGATGAAAGGAATAGCTCTTGAAGAATTTATAGGATTACTATCGAAACTGTATGCTATGAATACAGTAGAAAAA
>JAGDQP010003011.1:53784-79982 GCA_022664845.1 Lepisma saccharinum
GTAGTGCAGTGGAAAATTGGAAGTTATAATGTTTTCTTTGATAATGATGATTTAGTTATTTATAGTGAGAGTAAAATCACAGAAGATCCATCAACCCCCGATCTTTGAAAATTTTAAGGAACAGAAAGTTTATGGGAGTTAATAACTCGTAAACAACCAGTAGGTTTTACTAATGAAGATTATGAAACTTATAAGAAAATTTTAAAGATGACGAATGCTTTATATCAGAATCATGATCCTTCGCACAATAGAGTAAAATCAAGCTCCAGCGATAAGTACAAAAGATTAATTAAACCTATTTGGCTTGAACTGAAAACTAAAGGTGAAGGTTTAAAAAAAGGTAGCAAGGAAAGGGGATTAAGCGCTACACAAATATGCCACAACAATTTGTTTGGATGGATGATGTTAGAAAGTTAGTAGATAGATTATTAGTTATAGCACGTGAAGAAGCAGCTGGGAATAAGAATTTGTATAATGAGAAAGTGGGTATTATGGAAATGATTTCATCTCGATTATCCAATTTTATTGTTTCGAATCCAAAAGGTTTAGATTACTTCATAAAAATCATTCATATTCTTCCAGCAAAATTTTGGAATACTATTGAAGGTAAAGGCTTAGTGAACGATATTATTAATAAATTACACTTTGAACTTCATCTTTCAGGCTACGAGTTCTGTGGTACTGGTACACGTTTAGATGAAAGATTAGCGAAAGGTGATCGGAGTATAAATAGGTTAGATCAAGCATGTCGAGAGCATGATATTGCGTATAAGAACTTTAAAGATCTATCAGATAGACAGAGAGCTGATCAAGACTTAGAGTTTAAAGCTTTTGATAGAGTTATTGGCAAAGATGCTGCTTTAAGTGAAAAATTGGCTTCATTGGGAATAGCAATGGCAATGAACACAAAACGGAAAATGGGGTGGGGTTTATAGATTGCTGCATTTTTTCTAAACTCTGGGTAGAAGCTTGAGCCGTAGTTGTTGAATAAATTCAAAATTATGAATATAATATAGTCTTTTTATACAATGAAAGCAAAAGGTGTAAAATTTCAAATTCCGGCACAAGAATTAAAGTCATTAAATTTTAGCAATATCTTAAATAAAGCACAACTTGCGAAGAAACAAAAATGCTTAAAAAAGGGTCATAATATGGCTCTAACATTAAGTTTAGCGCAGTTAAAGAAACTACGTAATCAACCGAAAACAGGTGGTTTCATTTTTATAATTCCAGCAATACTTGCTGCATTGGGAGCGGTTGGTCGTCTAGCAGGTGGTTCAGGAGCTATAGCTAAGGCGGTAATCGATGCGAAGAAAAATAAACAAGAACTAGCAGAACAAAAGCGTCATAATGAAGTTATGGAATCATCAATTCTAGCTAAAGCTAAAGGACTTAAAGAAAGAAAAAGCTTCTGAAGGACTTAAATAAGATAAAAATGCGCTCACCAATTATGATCTCGAACGAATAGCTAAAGAATTGAATATTAAACACTTTAGAGGTGTGTACATGTCGGATAATCTTCCTTCTACTCCACCGTTAAAACAAGAATGCGCAGTTATTAACTTAGATAGATCAATTAATACAGGAACTCACTGGATTTGTTATTGGTATGACAATAATAAAGCTTGCATATTCGATTCATTTGGTGGAGTACCTCCTAAGTCTTTGATTGAGTATTTAAATCCTAATAACACTATAATTGAATTAATAGTGATCAAATACAACATTTTGACGATGTGATTTGTGGTCATTTATGTATTAAACTATTAAAGTTCTTATCTGATAGAAACAATTTTCATCAAGCTATTGAAAGATTGAAACTCGATTACTTAATGAATCATGCATAAAAATAGTATATTACATAGTCTTTTATAAAAAAATGATTGTGTTGCACTTATCGGGGACTACACCAAAGCTTCGACTGAATCTTCATAATGGAATTGATAATCAAAATTACAATTTGAAAATTGCATTGATTGGATTTTATAGTATGTACTTAATACCAAATGCAACAAAAAGTAGCAATACTTACTTTCATAAAGGAGAGAGGCATAATATACCACCGGGTCAGTATAATGCATCAACATTAGAAACAACACTACCTAAAGAAGTGCTTCTAAATGAAAATCATGTAACTCATCAAATGGAAGTTACACCATTTGCAGAAACTTTTAATGTGGGAACTGTTGGTAAGTTATTGGGTTTTAAGAATAATAGTGAACTTAAGCCAGAAGAAACTCACATATGTCAATTTCTTCCAAAGTTCTTAAGTATTGAAACATTTAATGTACACTGTAATTTAGCAAGAGGTATGATTATAGCAGATGGGGAGTATAAGCACAAGGAAACTAATATTATAGCAACATTTAAACCATTAACAGAATTTTTAGAACCAATTGCTTATGAGCCTCAATACCCATTATTTTTTCCTATACAAGAGAGCCATGTACGTTCCATTGAAATAAGTGTTAGTAATGAATTGCATGAACCAATTAGTTTTGGTGGCGCAATAACAAGCGTAATTCTCATGATTAAAAACGATGATTCTTAAAATGATTTTTTTATGGCAAGAATGATAGTGAAAAGAAACAAAGTTGAATATAATATAGTCTTTTTTAAAGATGGAATTTATTGAAAGCTATGAGTATCAATCTTCCCCACTGAATCGTCGTACATTTAATAACTTGCATGAAGCAAACAAAGACTTAGAATTTGACATCACTTCCGGCCATGGGTTTGTGCACCCACACTACGGCGATTTATACATCAAATATGAAGTTATTTGAAGAGATGCTGGAGGAACTTTTACTTCAGGGACAAATATTAAATTAATAGATAATTTTGTTCCATATTTGTTTTCGCAGGTAGAGTTACGCAAACATGGTACTGTTATTGATAGAATAGATTATCCAGGAATCACTTCAACTGCTATTGCCACATGTCGATTATCAAAGCCTGAGCTCGAATATTTTAAGTCAGGTGGATTAATAACTGATGCGAAACTTCCACGGAAAGAGAATACAGTGTTGTTTCCATTACGTTTGCTGTTTGGTTTCTTTAGTGACTATAAGGAAATTATGTGGAAGAGCGGGCTTCGAATAACATTTAAAAGAAGTGCAAATAATGATGTTTTATTTTATCGCTGGAAAACAAAGAAAACAGATGGTACTCTAGATGATGCTACATTAGCTCATGCTGCTAAATTAGTGATTACTTCAATGGAGCTGAGAATGCCAATTGTCGAATACGAGAAAAATATTCGATGAAATTAAAAGTTGATATACTTCGACAACCTCAAATACCAATTGAATTTCTCATGTATCAAAGTATTCAACGACATGTTTCAGGATCTTATTTCGAACTTGATGTAACAACTCACTGCAGTTCGATATACCTGATTTTGTAATAGTTCTTTTCCAAACTAATCGTGATGATAATACTCAGGAGAAAGACGCTAGTAAGTTTGATACATGTAAGATTAAGAATATTTATTTTAAAAAAATGCTCGTAACGAAATCTTCCCTCGTGAGAACTTAAACCTGGATATTACAAAAGCAGATTATCTTAAAATGTATGATAGTTACACTGCTTTTAAACGTGTAACACAGAAAAATACTGATATGTTTTATTCTTCAAAAGAGTTTAGAGAAAATCGTCCAATGTATGTCATTAATACAAGTAAACGCAAAAAAGTTGTTATTAACGAACGAACCAATATTAAAATTATAATGGATTTTGAAGAAACAGTCCCGGAAAAAACTTATTGTACAGTAATACTTATAGCTCAAACTTCATACATTTATGATGTGAAAAACGAAAAAGTGATAGAACAATTTTTGTGAACATGTTTTCTGCAAGTTAGCGTTTTCAGGAGAGAAACAAAAACTTTGTTACATTGCATGTAAAACTACAATTCACTCTTTTATGGATATCACAGATACAAAAAGGAGAGAGAGATCAAAAATATGCAACTGAGAGTTTTCAATACGCTCACACATAATATGATTTTCACGTGAGATTCACATTGATATGAACTTCCGCTCGTGCACACACAACGAAGGGAAAAGCAAAGCAAATTCATACAGAATATGGATTTATAACAATTTCAGAGGAAAAAGCTAATAACACAATTTGATGTTATTTTTAAAACTTCACCGGTTTTTTTACAGCAATAAATAAGTTCATCGTAGCAGCAACAAATTTTCACAAGTATGTTTCATGATATACCATTACGGTATTCGTCTGATGCAAAGCGGCGGCTTAAAAATAATCAGGGTAGTTAATAATATCAGCGGTAGATAATAATGCAGGTAGTTAATAATTACAGCGGTTGATGGCAATAAATAATTAAATAGTTTCAAAATATAACCGCTAGAGGGGAGTAGTGGCGGTAATCAATTACATACCGCTAGAGAGGAGTAGTAGCGCTAATCAATTTTTTTTGCAGCTGGAGCCGTGGTCCGGAGGTGGAGGTGGAGAGGTGAGGAATTCTAGTAATTCACAAGAAAAATCAATAAATGGCGGTAGAGTAGCAGAGAATAAAAAAATAAAATAAATCTAGTGACAAAAAAATAACTAAATCTAGTCGCAAAAAATCCGGAGCCGTTGTCCAATCTCCTATCTTGCCAATGTTAAAATGTTATGTAGAACAGCCAAGTTTCCTTTACTTGCGAACGCGGCCGACCCAACTTTATGAGTTCAAAATCACTCTTTCAAGTGTCGATAGAGTGAACATTATTAGTTAAGTCCCTAATAAACAAATTTTTGCTATTTAAATAATAACGTACAGAACTGTTTCACAAGTAGTCGTCTATACACCATGTGGAAAAAATTGAAGTTGGTATGACTTGTGGTAATAATGAATAGTTACTCTCCCTCTTTCCTGAAGAAATTAACCCATAAATATTTTCTATTATTTTACGTAACCACAGTAAAGCAACACAACGAACCCGCAGGAAACATTATCGACACCTTGCAATGTGACAATGATTAACTTGAAATGTTCAAAGGTCAAAATTGGAACCTGTTCAAGATTTTCCCTATAGGCAGTTTACTAAATTTTGCAGTATCATTGATTGGTCACTTGCACACTTGAAATTTGTTTTTGTCATGCTAGAAGACATTTCAAGTATCAAAAGCATACAGATTATATTAGACATAATGTCGAACTAGCGAAAACGGGTTAGTCACTTTATATTTGTTATTAGACGTTTAACAGACTCCATGTTTCTGCCCAAGCGTAAGGGAATCTAAATAGCTCCATAGCTATAATTTTTACATTTTTGAATGCCATAAATTAAATTTACCCCTTGAACCATGTAAACATACTAACATACTGGATACATACGTTTATAACAGTGCTTCTAAGATTCAGAAAGCGTAAAGTGTTAAATATGTTCTAGTATTCATTTCGAAATGATTTGTTACAATGTAGTCTCTCATTTACCTGGTCTATGACATGCGAAGCTACATGGTGACTGTACCAGTAATGGACCAGTCGCCAGTGGTTGACTAATAAGGGAGACAAACAGTAATAATAGTTTATATTGGATATAGTAGTAAATACAGTACGTTTTATACTTCAGGAAATACAGTATCCCCAAAATCAAATAAAAAGTGTAAAGGGCATCTGGAAGAGAGCAGAGCGCACAATAAGAGGACAGAAGTATAAGTAATACAAGATATCTGTGCATATCGAGTAGAAGGTACAGTGAAATAATTAATTATTGCATTCCTTCGTTGTTCAAGGAACAACCTACAGTAAACAGAATCAATTATCTACACTGCAATAACCATAGTTCACAATTGACTACTACAACTGGTCAACTACTGGTGCAACTACACCTTCAGTAATCTATTTGTCTTTTGTCGTGTTAAATGAAATAAATGCGAGCTGCTTTTTCTTTGATTTCTTCGGCATGGTCTTAGGATTTATTTCATATATTTTTTCTATTATATAAACGTCAGTTCTTGCTTAGAGTTGAAAGTTTCCTTATTTGGTCAAACATTGATACGTTCACCCTATCAATCACATTATTGAATTGTAATCACATTTAATTTACACGTGAATGTTTGGTATTATGGTTAAAGAATACAAACATACACAGATAATTTGTCAGTTCTTATGAAATATTGTATAGCTCAACATAAAGAGTAACCAAAACTTCCAGGGAACATCGAAAGCTGCATAACGAAAAACAATTCCCCAATGTGCATGAAATATAATGAATACTACCGACATTTTCTTTAGTCAGTTTTCTTGTAATTACTTAAAATCTATGAGAAAAATTAGAACAGTAATCCTTATCTTTAAATTCTCGAATTAACATATTGACGGCATAATAAAAAGCATCGAAAAACACCTTTAATTGTCTCCAAGCCATCAATTTATATCAACATTTTATATTTCGACAGAAGTTTTCTCTAACACTCACCTGTGAAATGTGACATTGGGACCCTTCTTATTCTATCTGTTTATGCATCCAAAAGCGACACAACTCATTACCATTTTAAAAATCACAGAAAAGCACAAAGAATGATTTGATTATTTGCATGTCTGTGAATACAATACTTCAATTTTATTCCATACGCAATATGGCGGACCGTGATACATACAACCGGGGCGGCGGCCATTTTTGGCTTCAAATTATTTTCGAAATAGGGATACGTTTGGGCGTCTCCTTCTATTTTAATTCCTCCAAGGTCCAGTCGTGTCGGCGTTCAGTAGCTGTTCGAGTCGAGTTGAGTCGACGCTCACTATGTGCTCGAGTCGAGTCGAGTCGGCGCTCAGTATCCGCTCGGGTCAATTCGAGTCAATTCTGAATGCAATACATATAGCTATTCATTGCAAATATAAATTAACGTTGCCAAATGTCTTATCTGAATTCAAATTAAATAAGTTGTTAACATTGTTAGACCAGGTCTCCAGACATTCCAACCAGAAATGGAAGATGTTATCTATTGTGATTGTAATTGTTCCCTTATGTTGTCCTTACTCAACCACTGATTGGAATTTGGAAACATCTTTTGTTTGCCTCAGAACTATTTTCTTCAATACCGTTTCAAGTCATGAATTTGTTTGTATATTCTGATAAAGTGCTTGTAAATACGTAGTATGGTTCTAAATGTCTTCTGGAAAAGCACGTAAATGTTTGCCTCTGAAAGAGCGTAATGTAAAATATATGCCTTTTTACGATACCACCTAATACGATTGAAGCTTCAAAGTACACCAAATTCCACACAGAAAGAATCTTTCGTGTCCGTGTTGGTGATCGTTTCTCAGAGCGTTATTTACAGGAGAATGGCGTACCTGAAGGGAGTGTGCTGAGCGTAACACTGTTCGCTATTGCAGTGAATAGTGTTATGGCTTGTATTCGCCCTCCTGTGCAAGGTCATTTATATGTTGATGACTTGACAATTGTCTGTAAATCTGCGAATATCAACCTCGCAGCCCGGCAGATCCAGTTGACGCTTAACCGTTTTGTTGACTGGTCACACCAGACTGGCTTTCGTTTTTCTCTAACGAAGACAGTCTGTGTCCACTTCTGCCTTAAACGAAATTGTTTTGTAGACCCAGATCTCTATCTTGGAGACAGACAACTTCAGTTCGTCGAGGGGGTACGATACCTTGGTTTATTCTTTGATACAAAGTTACATTGGCGTAGTCACCTTCGCCAAATTAAAATTTCCTGTACGAGAGCTCTGAATTGATTACGTATTTTATGTCATCCCAGTTGGGGTACTGATCGTACAACCTTGTTGCGCTCTATCGCGCACTCATGTTATCTAAGCTTACCTATGGTTGTCACGCTTATTCTTCTGCACGATTTTCAGCCTTACATACGCCGCTCGATAGTGTCCATCATGTCGGAATTCGACTCTCCACTGGCGCGTATCGCAGAAGTCCTGTCACCAGTCTTTGTGTTGATGCCGCTGAACCACCGCTCGAAATTCATAGGATGTACTATGTGCTGAGCTATCTTGCTAAAATATCATCTTTAGCAAGCCACCCAGCACATAACTTAATCGTATACCCAATACAACGAGCCCTATATGAACGCTGTTGTCACGCTACCCGACCACTTGGCATCCTAGCATCAGAGTTATTGGAGAATCTGAATGCAGACCGCCCAACTGTCTGTCCTGTCCGTTTTAGTCTCCGTCCGCCGTGGACACTTGCCCGTCCACGAATTGATCTTTCTTTGTCACGTTTCAAGAAATCGGATACCTCTATGAGTGAATTCCAGCAACGTTTTGTTGCGTTGCAGAGTCAGTACCCACGTTTTATCTCTGTTTTTACAGATGGATCCAAATCAGATGAATCTGTTGGATGCGCGTTTGTTGTAGATGGGGAAGCCCAGCAATTTTGTCTTAATCCCAAAGCCAGCATTTTTACTGCTGAGCTATATACTCTTTCAAAGGCTTTGGATTTTAGTCTTGTTCGTGGTTTCAACCGTATCCTTGTTTGTACAGATTCGAAGAGTGTTGTTCAAAGCCTCGACAATATGTATTCTAAACATCCTCTCGTGAAAGATATTCTATGTAAGACACACGCCATCTGCTCTGCCGGTGCTGAGGTTGTCTTTTCGTGGATACCAAGTCATGCTGGTATCCATGGTAATGAATTGGCAGACGAAGCTGCTCGTGAGGCCTCTTTAGGAGCTAACATTGATATTTCGTATGTCCCATTTCAGGACATGATGATATATACGCAAGTTACACGGAATGAATGGCAGCGACGATGGGATGACGTTGCTCTTAATAAACTGAAAGAAATTAAGGTCACTGTTGCTCCATGGAAATCATCTTGCCGCGATAGTAGGCGTGAAGAAGTCCTTTTATGTAGTCTACGTATAGGACACAGTCGCCTGATACACGGATATCTGTTACGACGATTGGATCCACCACATTGTAATAAGTGCAATGTGGTTTTAAGGATTTGTTACGTCTTTTTAGATTGTCCCGGATATAATCATCTCAGACAACGTTATAATATTCCCAAAGACATGGCGTCATTATTAGGGGATGAACCAGGTATGTTGCGGAGAGTTCTTATGTTTTTTCATGAGACCGGTTTATATCCGTCTATCTGAGATGATTGTGTTGGTTAGCTTTTAAGTTTTATGTAGTATTATTTTTTTTAAGGCCCATTTACAGCCTTCACGTTTTTACCATTTATACTAAAGAGTCTATACATCTTTAGTTTTTACCACGATTTTATTTTTCTGAAGACAATTTACCTCTTCAGCTTTTATATGGGATTTTATAATTTTAGATTATTAACAGCTATTTTTAGACGTGACAATGATAAGGGCTTCCCCGTATCGGGACGGGCGTAAGCCATAGTGCATTTACCGCCCATACAATTCATTTTACCTTACCTTACAGAAAGAATCAAATTAATTTTCATTTTTCAATCAAACTATTAGTAAGGAAAGTAAAGGGCGCAGGTTTTCGTTGTTCAATTTCGAATGTAGGTAAACTGAAAACAATGTGCCAGAAATTAAAGCCTGATCGCAATTACAACAATTGGTTTTGGCTTAATTGAAGCTGCACTTCATCATTTTTTTAGGACTTTCTGTACATAATGTGTTCAGAAGTGTTTGAATGTGAATCAAAATTTGCAAGTACAATTTCTTAATGTCACCATACTCAAAAGCCATATTAAAGTAGCAAACAGACTGCGGTTTATTAGAATTATTTTTAATTTGCATGCGTCTCGTGGAAATAAAAACGACCAAAATGTTTTTTCAAGAAAAACACTAGCTTGACTAGTAAGGGGAGTTTTTAGAGGTAGGTCAAGACCACCCCCTAATTCAGAGTTACAGGCAAAAATAGTGTAACTTTAGGTGTAATTATCTGTATTTAATATACTTTTCATGCACAGAAACAGGTTTCTGTGCCCATGGATTATGGATCCCTCCCAAAGTCAAATGCTGGATACATACCTGACTGCGGTTTATAAGTATTATTGTTTTTACGAAAATACTGAAATGGTACCGGGTATATGGTGGATGGCACAAGTTTATGACAATACAACAATGCCCCCCATCCCAATGTCGATTCCTTGCTATAGTAGCTCTAAAATGTATCTGGATATTGGTCTTGTCTGCTTTATTTGACACTCTTTCTATATTTTAATGTGTCTAAATAACTAATTTTGTGAAATAATGCTATGTTTAGCTGTGCGATATTTCTAAATTTTTCTGGATCGCTGCCGCTCTCAACGTTCATTATGATACATAACTTTGTGGAACGGTCCAGTGAGGATGAACAACAAATTTAAAATGCGTAGAATACGATAAGAAGCTTCAAATAATCTCCTTCAGGTTCAGAAAAAATGTATACAGGGCCACTTAGAAGGTAAGTAATGTTAGAGACATACAGAATTGAGGACATTGCCGGAAGACGGGCACATAGGCCTATGTGTCTTTTTTTCGGCAATCGCTTTAAACGATCCGCCGTGTTCTTTTCTATATGTCCTGCAAATTTTAAGTCAATATCTCTATTTGTTAGATTGGTAGATATAAATATGTGAGGAAGCGAAAGGAAAAGTGGTGTAAGTCAGTTTTTTTTTAAATATTGAGTTAAGGTCACATCTGTACTCTCCATATTCAAATCTATTTGATGGAAAAGCAGTGTAAGACATATCTCTTGTTAACTGCATAGATAGCAGCACTTAACTGGACTTTACGATGGATTTGATTATAGAGTTCTTACTAAAACCGGCTGTTTCTCAAAATGCCCTTTTCTGTCTTTTAACGTATTTTAAAAGCAGTTTTAGCTACTTTTTAATTTTTGGATTTAAACACAAGCAAAAATATAGCAACGCTGCCTTTGTTGTCTTAAGCTGTCTCAAAGCCATGAATTCAGGGAGAGAAACTTGTGACTAGGGTTGATTCTTTAAGTATTTAGGCTGACCTCATGTACCGCCTCTCATTTACTATCACTGCTTCAGTAGTTTCTGAATCTCTGGTACAATTCATGTCATTAAGACCTGTCACTAGCTGGGCAGTTCATGCATAATACGCTACGTTTTCAGAAGCAATAATAAAACTTGAGAAGAAAGACGAGAAACTGGTGACAACGATGTATATTGTGCAGTGCTCAAAGTGGGTTAGAAAAGGCAAGGGAACATTTGAGAACCTGGCTAGAAAAGTAAGGGTAAGCTTGCACCTAGTGGGAGCGACTGCCTATCGAAAGTAAAGTTAATGAGCTCCCATTAATAATAAGGTATGAGTACACCAAATCCAAAATGAAAAGGTAAGGGCACAATGTGCTCCCTTGTACCCCCTTCCCCCAACGTCAAGCACTTATATTGTGTGATAAACAATAAATAAACTGTTGCAAGTATCAGAACAAATGTAAACCTGTAATGGGTGCAAATGAGGATCTTGAGTAAATTAAACACATCTGCAGTGTACACAAAGGTCAAAATTAAATTGCCATTGATATGAACCGTCAGTAATACATTCTTCTATGTACGCTCCTCTTTCTTTCGTGGAAATTGAGCGATTATTTTCAAAAGTGAAAACAGTTTTCAGCTACAGGAGGCTTAATATGTGTTGATAACTTGAAGAAACAACTTCGGGTGATGTGCAAAAAACAAAGAACATCGCGATGTAGTGTAGAATGATCTGCTTAAAAGATATTAAAAGAAATCGGGTTAAGTCATATTTTCAAAAATTATAATGCCTTTTTAAGTGCCTATTTCAGCAATAATAAATGCCTTTTTGCCTGCCTATTTCAAGTAAAATGAATGCCTGAACTTCCGGGCTTTATTGATCATAATCTACTGGAGTCGAGTGGAGTTGGCGCTCAGTGTCAGTACCAGTCCGAGTCGAGTCCAGTGATTCCGCCAGACCCCCTTAAGGGGTGTCACTCCCCAAATTCTCAAGAACAACCCCTTTACTTTCAAACTTTTACGATTAAAAATACATAGAAATCGTGCAAAGCTCCATTTACATTCTCTCAATTTTGACTTTACACTTCCTCAAACTGCAAATACCTGGCGTAATCCTAGCTCGAGTCAGTGCTCGAAACAGCTTGAACCGATTCGAATCGGCGGTCATATGTGTTCGAGTCGAGTCAGTACTCAGAAATGCTCGAGTTGTGTCGAGTCGGTGCTCATTATGTGCTCGAGTCGAGTTAAGTCGTCGTTCACTGGCTGCTCGAGTCGAGTCGGCACTCAGTACCTGATCGAGTCGAGTCGGCGTTCAGTACCTGCTTGAGTCGAATCGAGTCGAGTCAGCGTTCAGTACCTGGGCGAGTCGAGTTGAGTCGGTGTTCAGTATCTGCTCGAGTCGAGTCGAGTCAGCGGTCACAACTGCTCGAGTCGAGTCAAGTCGGCGCTCACTATGTGCTCGAGTCGAGTCGAGTTGGCGCTCACTATGTGCTCGAGTCGAGTCGAGTTGGCGCTAACTATGTGCTCGAGTTGGTGGTCACAACTGCTCAAGTCGAGTCGGCACTCACTATGTGCTCGAGTCGTAGGTCTCAACTGCTCGAGTCGAGTTCGCGGTCACTATGTGCTCGAGTCGAGCCGAGTTGGCGGTAACTATGTGCTGGAGTCGAGTCGAGTCGGTGGTCACAACTGCTCAAGTCGAGTCGAGTCGAATCCCCGCTTACTATGTGCTCGAGTCGTGCCGAGTTGGCGCTCACTATGTGCTCGAGTCGAACCGAGTCGCTGCTCAGAGAGACTCACGCTGCGACTCGGTTACAATGAATCGAGCTCGAGCGGAGACTCGACTAGAGCGTTGTACTCGCCGCTCGAGCCGACCGGATTGACATCCCTGCTTTACGGGACGGGTATCTGGCAGTATCGCTAAATTAAGTACTCTCTGGGTAAATCGAAACAGATAGAGTCAAACACTTACCTGCGATATCTACAAGTCCACGTACCACTTTCATTCGCCTTCTGGTTTCTCCCAGGACAACAGTATTGATTATAACCCCATAGCCTCCAGGTGTTACATCAACATTATCACTGCAAGATTGGAAGGAAAAGTTTATTGTCCATATTTGAAATTTCAAAGCAATATTTTCATCTAATGATCGAGAAGCTTTGATTAAAAATTCCGTTAACGAGCTACAACTTCTCAAGAGGCAAAATGTATTATATTAAACACTTGTTAAAGAAGAAAATAAAAAAAAGGATTTTGGCCGTGTTTCACACAGGCAACACTGCAGCTTGTATTTTTGCAATGAGGTGGGGGGGGGGATTTTGAAGAGTATGAAAGCAGAAGAAAATTTACTAATTACAACTAAAGTGAGCCTAATGCATGTCTTCATTCAACAATATTCACCTACTTAACACACACAGATACACACTGTTCTTAATAGACGAATCTGCCGGACATTTATATTTTGTATCTTGTGCTTAATATTTGGATATACGACTTTTTAAACTTCTAATCGTAGTTTTGCTCTAAACTATACACTTAAGCAAATTATATATTTTGGCAATATGTTTGAATAAACTGTTTGCTCGGCTAGTTTTCTTTGCCAGGTCTGTAATCGATCTATGTTCATTCGCCCGCTCCTGCAGCACTTTAAAGAAGTTCTTGTGTAAATCTTGTGTGATTTATAACTGGTAATGTACTATGCAATTTATTATAAAAAAAAATCGCGACAACAACGATCAACCATATTGACGTTCGACAACAAAATACGAATAATGAAGTGATATCCAACTCCAACTTCTTTGCCTAATATTTTCTTGAATTTTATTTAATCTTTATGCACCTAATGTTCAGGCCGGGATAAGGGAGGGGAAAGTGTCTGTCAGGGCCTAAATCGAATGTACCTCCCGAAATTTTCCTGCTGTGACTAAGGAAAATCCTGGTAAAACCTCAGTCAGGATGGTAGGCCCCTGGGAACTAACTAACGATCTTACGAATACTAGCTAACGCTCTGCTACTGACAATGAACGGTACCCAGGTGTAACACGCCGCTTGTGATTAGATTGCACAGACATAGATAACATCCAAAAAGAAGCGACACGTATTTTTTTTATATCGGCCAACAACCGCATTGAAAGGGTCAAATAGGGGCATAAAAATGAGGTCAAAATAAGATTGTGTCGAATATTGCGACAACGAGAAAATATATCGGAAAAGGTTAAATGTACGAAATACTACCCATAGTCGACGTAAGGCAAGGAGGTAGAACGCACCCATGCGAAGAAAGCAGAACATCCTAAATTGGACCAATCACTTGTACAACATTGCCACAATGTGCTACGGAAATAAGCGAAGAGGGTGGAAAGGAGCAAGATGAAACGAAAACGGAATATACGTGTTTCTGCTTTGGGTGCATACGTCGGCCGTATGCGAAAGAGGCGCAGATTCATCTCAATGCACGAAGATGGGAGAACACGCAGGAAGGATGCAAATGTCATGCGTATAGGCAACCAGCGAGACAGTACTGCACAGTGGGTTGCATATATACCAGAACATCAAGTTGAGTTGTAGAAAGGGCTCATAGATGAAAGATTGTAAGGTCAGATGACGTAGTACAACATGGTACGTGCAGGTACTGTAAGGAAAGAAGAGCAGGGTTGCGTTGAACACAAAACCAGTTGTGAACAGTGAGAATATGGGACACAACGTATGCGATACGAGCTTGATTGGGCATGCAAAGTTGCCAAACACGATAAGATAAAGATAAAATGAATTGTATGGGCGGTAACAGCTCTAATTGCCAAATTCGAGGTGTAGAGCCAGTAAATTCTGTATGTGCATTTGCGTGTGTCACAGGTATTATCCTCAACAATACAAGCAAGCCTACGTGCAACTGCTTGTGAGACCTAGTGGTGAACAGTGGACGGTGTGGTAGCTGGAGTGGTATTTGATTGTTGTGCAACTGGTGGTGTGTGTCTGTGCGTATTTGTGCGTGTGTAACAAATTGGGGTGAGGTGCAAGTGGACATGTGACGTTTGTGGTCGAAAGATGGCCTATGTGAATGCCCTGAATGTGTTGAATAGCTGGTGGAAGCGTATCAGGCAACACAGTGTGTCCGGACACCACGAACGATAACGGAAATGGAGCTCAAGGACTACATTTTTGACATCCTGGAAAGTTACAAGACGAATGGGCACATGTATGTTGACATTGAAGAAGACCTATTATGGAGCACTGATCAGACATCGCAAGTATGCCCAGAGAAGATGAGATGGATCAGTGGGATGGACCAACGACCTCCAACGTACATAACATGTTACAACCCGAGTCAACTGTGGACGTGGAATATAAGCGGAAGGCAGTATCAGTTTGGAAACGTGGAAAGAAGAGAAAGATGTCCTTGAAATCTGAACAGAAACGATTCAAACATGTCAAATGCAGAAGAGACCTATATAGATGGGAGAAACAGATCACAGAAGGTGGAACCAAACGTGAAAAGCTAGCCGTGATAGACCGAACTGTGTATGAGCAATTTACGACAGCAAAACAGCGGCATCTAATTGTACATGACACAGATTTGCAACGTTAGGCGTTAGAAGCAAACCAAACAACCGCTATTGCTAATTTCAAAGCGTCGAAGAGATGGCTATGGGGATTTAAAACACATCACGGTATCATTGCATGAAAAGTTACAAAATTTGTAACACATAGTATTACAGCGAAGTCCACGCAAGTGCACGAAAGCGCTAATACCTTCGTCCAATATGTACATTCGTTCATTACTGTTCATGGCGAGGATAACGTATATAACAGAGATCAGAGCGAATTTCACTCTGGATGCTGTCTGGCTCTGCGAGGCGAGAAGCATATCACAGCAGCAATGCAATCTCTACCTGCCATCACGCATAGCTACATAATATAGCCTGTTATATCTGCCAGTGGAAAGTTGCTGTTGCCCATGCTCATAGTCTTGAAAGAACTTAATGGTACGTTTGAGCATCAGATTCAACAAACAATGTTCAGACCACAAAACTTATACATTTGTTCATCATCATGTGGGAAAGTGACAAAACAGACCATTAAGACGTGGTTCCAATCGATGTTCCTTCCACAGGTAAATGAGAAAACGGTACTATTAGTCGACTCTTGGACTTGTTATGATCTTGCCGACTTGGCAACAAAAATGCTACTGGACAGTCAATGCAATATTATGACGATACCTACGCACACAACTGGGTTAATACAACCTGTGGACGTGTATGATTTCAAAATTTGGAAGAACTTCTTACGCAAAGTATCTGATGCGGTACGCCTTCAGCAACTCAATATCAATCTGCAAAGCAGAGACAATATCCTGACACTTCAATCCCTTGTGCATAATCAACTTTCGTTTCCACGGTACATAGTCTATTCCAATACGCGTGGTTTCGTTCTGGATATCTTTCAACACGTTCTGATTACTTTCCAAATCCAGTGGAGCTTTGTTTTCATCAGTTGACGTCATTGGTCTGCTTACCGAAGTGCAAGAACCCATATATCATCAAGTGTTCGTGGTGCCAACACTGTTTTCGTTTGGACGTTTTTTTGCTGATTCATTTTTGTGCTACTTATCAGGAGTGAGCGACTTGTTTCCAGCATACATCCCTGTATACTGTCATGTTGTACAATGTACGCGTATTTTCGTAGTGATGTCATGTTGATACTCATGTGTGGTACTGATATTACTGTTGCTGTTTATCTTACATATATGGACCACCTGCTATTACATTCTACTGTGCAATGCATTTTTGTTTTTGTGTTACTACTGCCCACACACATTTTCGTTTCCAGCATGCATCTCATCGTTGTTCCCATTACGCTATATATGCCACCCACTGTGCAGTACTATCTCGCTGGTTGCCTATACGCACGGCATTTGCATCCTTCCTGAGTGTTCTCCCATCTTCGTGCATTGAGATGAATCTGCGTCTCTTTCGCATACGGCCGACGTATGCACCCAAAGCAGAAACACGCATTTTCTGTTTCCGTTTCTTCTTTCTTCCTGCTCCTTGCCACCCTCTTCGCTCATTTACGTAGCACATTGTGGCAATGTTGTACAAGTGATTGGTCCATTTCCGGATGTTCTGCTTTCTTCGGATGGGTGCGTTCTACCTCATTTCGTTGCGTCGACTATGGGTAGTATTTCGTACATTTAACCTTTTCCGATATCTCTTCTCGTTGTCGCAATATTTTACACAATGTTATTTTGCCCCATTTTTATGCCTCTATTTAACCCTTTCAATGCGGTTGTTGGTCGATATAAAAATACATGTCGCTTCTTTTTGGATGTTCTCTGCGTCTGTGAAATCTTATCACAATCGGCCTGTTATACCTGGGTACCCTTTCTTGTGAGGCATGACCGCTCAATCTCTTTGAACATTGAATTAAACGATAACCATTGAATGAGGAGGTTGATATGCTTAATGTAGCTTAAGTTCAAATATTGTAACTTAAGGATGGAATTATTGATCTCAAATGAGGTAAAAGGGCCAGATGTACGATATACAGAAAAAAAGAATGTTCTGATTTCTCCAAGTACCATTTTCAAATTATATTTACATTCCTTGTCGTTTCATGTCAAAAATACTTGCGTATTTTTTCGAATTAAGAAAAATGGCCATGATTTACGTAATTGCAAAATTAACAAACATCTTGTAGAGTGGTCCATAATCGTCTTCAAATGTGTTACACTTTAGCAGCAGTTCCGTATCTAGAAATTTTCCTATGGGGGCAAAGTTAAATTTTGCCGCCCTTTCATCATATTTTAGCCAAAAAACACGACAGGTAGACGCGACAGCACAAGAATGTCTTGCATCACGTAGTGTACTTTTATTATCTTCTCTGGAGCCTGTCGTGGCATCGCTATTACTAACTGCAGTAAGACAATCTGCCTATCTGACTTGAATCGCGGTTTTGAATTTCAGACATAAAGATAGGTTGTATGGAATAAAATGACTTAGCGAGCTGGTATTCAAAGTTTGAACACGTTTAGGATAAACGTAAGTTAAAGATAAAATTAATTTTATGGGTGGTAACAGCACTAGTTCGGAGAAATGAATTTTGAGATGTTCAAAACGTATGTCTAACATTTTACTAATATCACTCTTTTTCAGATTTTCGTTGTGGTTGATTTATCTTAAACCGGACCATCGTTTCGTAAGCCATCCTGCTCACATCGTCTAACCTAAACCCCTGACGATGTGAGCAGCACGGTATACGAAACGACATTCGGGTTCAAAATAAAGCAACCACAACGAAAATCAGAAAAAGAGTTTTATTAGTAAAACGTTTAGGTCAATTTGAATTGAATATGCTATTTTACTTCTTTTTTTTTAGGATTTTTTATTTCTAGCTCTTTGCCGTCCCGTAAACGTGCCACCCGGGGCGCTTGCTTCTTTTTGCTCCCCCTACTGTTCGGCAGTCCACTTTTATAAATTTATTTCTTGCAAAATGCTTGTGATGGAGACGGTTGTTGCAATGACATTTCTGTTGTTGCGCTTATTTCACGCTAATAGCTATTCAAAACACAATGAAAAAGGTATAATGATTTTTATTTATATTTAGGGCCTTTAGCTAACTTTGGCTCAGGACGAAAAGGTACAAAAAGTTACAATGAAATGCAGGGAATTCCGGCGATTTTCTTTTTAGTTAGCAGCGCGGAATCGCAAAATGGCAAATTCAATTGGTAGTTTGAAGAGGGAAATAAGTGCCAAAAGTGAAAAGTCTTGCTTTCGCGTGAAACGCTGCTTATTGAATAGATACCTAATGGCAATTCGAAGTAAAAAACTGTTTATACAATACACAATTGAAGACGTGAATTGCAAAACATCCCAAGTCCACTGGAGTATTATTTTCAGGAGGAACAAAAACAGTCCACGGACTTGGGATGTTATTCTATTCAGCTGACATTTTTTTGTGTTAAAAAAAGATTTTGAGTTGGAGTTAGGATGTAATATTATGTAAGTTGATAACCCTTGAAACATAGATTCCAACGAACGAAAAAAGTGAAAATATGAAAAATATGGACTTGGGAGGTTTTGTAATTCAGGGCTTCAATTTTTTCTTGTCTCCGATACCGTGGATCTATTCATTGATAGACTTCGGTACTAAAAACTACTTCCGCCGCTTAGGCATTTATTTCCTTCATCCAACTACCGATTCAACTGTTGTAGCCCACTCCTGTTAGCGTCGCGCTACGCACATATAATTTAAGACCAATACGCAAATACAACTAAGACTTACGAAACTCACAAGTTCTTCGTCGCAGTAACAAATGTTCGCCATTGCATTCTATTCTGGGCAACATCAAGCCAGTTGTCATCACAAACACCCACTTCTCGAATTTCTTTTCTAATAGTCGACGTCTCGGACTACCCAACGGTCTCTTTCCATCCGGCTTTCTAACCAGGATAGATCTTCGTTTTTCCCCATCTGAGCTACATGGCCTGCCAAGCTTAGTCGTCGCTAATATCCAAAACTAATTAAAATGAAAATCGTCTCAATTCAGGTGCTGAGAAGGAAAGGAAGTGCATTCACTGTATGGTGTGGAAATATTTGACATGTTCAGCGACTAAGATCTTTCCTCGATGCAGCTGACTTGAGCGAGCGCTCAAGCCTCTCGACCACTACGAGGTTACTTACTTGATGATAGTGGTGGCATTAAGAAGTATTCTTACCCGTTGTATATAAATAGAAGTTCCAACATTTTTAATCTTTCTCGCCAAAGTAACTATAAGCAGACAATTTCAGACTATTCCGATTACTCCGCCGTGATTGACAAGGAAGGGTCATGAGTGTATCACACGCACTTCTGAATCAAACATAGGACATTCGAAGAGATAACAGAGATATGTTCATTCACAGAAAATTAGGTGCCTAACAACGGAATAAGCCTCCTGTGGCCCATAAACCCTTTTAAAATAAACTCATTTGAAGGAAATTGAGACTCTCAGCTATTGCATCAACACTATTCATCGGAGAGTCACGGTTTGTACCTCATTCTCTTCGGAATAATACAGGATTTCCAAAGGTGCCATGCAGTTGCACCCATGATGTACGTGGAAAGGGAAATTTGGAAGAATTTCGCCAAAATTCTCTCCAAAAATCCCTTATATCAAATGTGCCCCTCTAAAGCGGCCCCGGGTAAAAGTACACGATCCAAGTGTTTTTCGAAAAATACTATGTGGTATGGCACTGAGTGTGCCACGTCTGACTGCGATAGCTTCAATAGGTATGAATGAAAAGTTATTATATCAATGTTTTCTGTATATACGAAAACGAACCTATGCCTGTTATAGAGATGTTCTCGGGATATCAGCCAGGTGAAATCCGACGAAGGAGCCGACGTTTCAAGAACAGACATTGTTCTCATCTTCAGGGCAAGTGTACTGAGACCAGTTCATGTGTACAATATATAGTAGAAGAAAGAAGATACTATGAGCACAAGATATAAAAACTTACGGAAGAACTCGCTTTGGCGCAATCACAAACAACCTCTACGCAGGAAATTGCGCAATGAGAAAGGAAAAAAACGGCATCTAAACTGGAGGGGATACTGGAACGAACAAAAGAGGAAAATAACATATTGCGTAAACAAGTGGAAGAAATATCCACAGAGATTACAGCTATTACAGCAATCTGTGCTGAACTCCAACAGAGAATTATACAAATGAAAGCCGAGGAAGATAAGCAAAGGAACCTGAATGATTTAGCGAAACAATTGGAAGAAACAATTAAGAAAGAGAAGGAAATTTTGGACAAATTCGGACTGAAAACACCGACCTTCACTGATGCTGTGAAAAAACCACCAATATCAGAGCGAGCACAGAAAATTGCTGCGATTACAGACAGAGAAAAAACATCTTTTTTTAAAAGACCGAAAGCTGGACAAACCTTAGCTCAATTAAGATCGAGCTGGCTAGAGACTATCAATCCGGAGAAAGACAAGATAAGAGCAACAATTTTTACGGGAAAAAACTTAATGGTTGTTCAGGCCGAAACTAAAGAAGATGCAAATAAAATAATTAACAAGGAAGGGATAAAGGAAACATTCAATGTAGAGGAACAGAAGAAGCGCAATCCACAGATCATAGTATATAACGTGGAATCTGATCTGAATTATGAGGAAATTGTGAGGAAAATTATTAATACAAACATAGATGAAGAAGAAGAGGCGCAGAAGGCAATGAGGGACACTAAAGATAAATTTAGAACAGGGCCCAAAAATAAGAGGACCTGTCACGTGGTGATTGAGGTTGCCCCGAGGACAAGAGAACTATTAATGGCTAAGCCAAGGCTCTACATAATCTATACGAGCCATATGCACAAAGACTTTTTAGCTGTAGCTAAATGTTTTAAATGCAGAGACCTCGGTCATACAACTCGATTTTGGGGAGATGACGAAGTCTGTACAGACTGCGGAGAAAAAGGACATCGGCGAGAAAATTGCGGGAAAAAATCAACCAGCCATTTGTATACCCTGCAAACTAAGAAGAAAAGAATGCAAAGCTAAAGAACTAAAGGACTGCCAGACGTACAAGATACTCGAAGCGAGACTCATTAGTAAAACAAATTATGGATTTTAGAATCACTGAAGATCTACAACGAGCTAGAAAATGGATTAAGGAAATGATTTGGGTTGATAAAGACGAAGAAAGAAAGTCTATTGAATGGCTGGGAAAAATAGAGCAAACATATAACGAAGAAAACTCACTGACAATAACCGAAGACTGGCTAAATTGTAAACGAGAAAACAAATAATAATGCATTTCATAAATCCAGATCTGGCAACCTTTCCGAGAGGATTTGCTGTGGATGTGGTTGAATCCCACACTGACTTTAATTTGGAAGAAATGAAACAATTGAAAATTAGCAGAAGCGATTGCAGCGAGGTAATTATTTATTATTCTGAGAATAAATATGGCTGTCAATTTATTCACGTAAGATCAACCAAGGAAAATTTTAATCAAGATCTTCGAACCGTGCTGGTGTACTACCAGGGAGTCAAATTGGAGAAGAAAATAGAAATAAATATCCCGTGCATTGGTATGGGATTATGGAAGTGCAACCCGGACCAAGTCCTTGAAGAATTCGAGGAATATAATAAAGAAGATAAATTAATTTTTAAAATGTTTGTACCAGACAAACGAATAATGAAAAACCTAATTAGTAGCGATAAAGGAACCTTCAGTATTTTTTATCCACCAAAAAGAAAACTATATACAAGCATAATTCTCCATGAATAAGGACAGCAGAAATTAATACTCCAGATACAAAAAAACTCAGACTCTGAGGACGAAAATAAAACAATGTAATCAGATTCTAATGCGGACATGGAGATTAGTCACTCAACAGATACATTAGAAGACGATCAATATCAACATTTTTGGAACAAAGAAAAGTAAAACACAAATCTCCATCACAAAAGAAGAGAGACAGGAATAGGCTAATTTAATTCAGAAGAAGGATAAGGGAAAACAAAAACGAGAACGAAGTTAATGTAACGAATAAAACGAAGATTGGGGTGCAAACTGAAAAAAGAAAACTTAGCGACGAAGATGGCTGCAACTTTTTACACCAAGCGATAGAACTGGAAATCAATGCGTTGAATTTGCTGAAGGAATAAAGGAAGATTCGAATGTTCGAGGTCAGAACATGAATGAAGAAATCTTGGCAGAACCGAATGTTGACATTGTAGACAACAGCGAAGAAAACCCCAAAAAAGAAGAGAAAGAGGAAACAATATCAATAAAACAAGAAAGCAAACGAAAAGAAACATTAGAGAAACCATCCATGACCCAAAATTGGAATTATAGAATACAAGAAAAGGCATACAAATTATCAATATTAGAAGACCCACAGATCTTAGTTGTTGTCTTGATACATTTGATTAGGAACCTGCAGGATGAAGAAGAACGAATAACTTTTCCAATACCAAACGCTGTTGATAGAATAACGCTGAAAAGGAACAACATACCAACGGATCCCGGGGAGCTTTTGTCGCTGGTCGATGAAGTCTTCGAAGGAAGAGCCAAATACCTAGATTTAAACAAGGTCCACCGAGACTTCGTGAAGGCCCATGGTAGGGCGGTCTTGGACTTGAGAGAGTCATGGCCGCGCTGCTATGCACATACAAGACATCCCAGATAGAATGCAGCCGGAACAGTGCTCTGTGCTGCAGCTTAACGCACAAGGCTCTCGATTCATTGCCTCCGAATTAAGAAAGATTACAGAAGAACTAGAAATTTACATCTTATGCTAACAAGAGCTGTACACTTATCAAGGCCGATTAACGTAACTATCCACAAACGCTGAAATTATAATATCTAACAAGACTCAAAAACCAAAATCTGCAATTGTAAACTTTAACAAAAAGTATAATCTATTAGAGATTCATCAGTACACAGATGAGTGGACTACTTGTGCTGAATTATTAACTGAAAAAGAAAAAAATAATAATAAACATTTATTGCCAATACCAATATGATATGAACCCTTTCTGGACAAGCTAAACACCATTATAAGCGAATATTCAAATTATAAAATATTAATAACAATGGATGCTAACGCAACCCCCCCATGTAGTTCAGTAATGTGCTAACAGATCGAGACAGAAGGAGAGGCGAAGCCCTTGAAGACCTAATTATAGCAAATGAATTAGTAATAGCAAACCAGGAAGGAGAATCCCCAACCTTTCGGGGCCGAGCAGGTGCCGGAACAAACATTGATGTGACGCTTACAACTACCAATTTGGCCAATCAAATTAACGAATGGCAAGTATTGGACGGAAATACTAGTAGCGATCATAATGAAATCAAGTTTATAGTCTCGATATCTAAACCGGAAGCAGCACGGAGCATTGTAGAAGAAGGTTAACAAATACGCTAGAACATCTTGCGGATGAACAAAGATAAATTTGAAGCAAACTTGATACTACCACAAATAACACCAAATATCAACTTAGATAATTTGGCTTAAGAACTAAAAAAATCCACAATTGGAGTAATAAAAGCGACGCTGCCGCCGGGGGGGGTCGATAGGTAACACAAATTTGGCGAAAACCCCTTTCTGGTGCAATGAGCTCACAAAACTTAGACGCATTACAAGTGCCAAAAGGAAGGCATACCAAAAGGCAAGGGAACCTGAACTGAGAAGAAGAAAACTCGACGAATATAGGGAATCAAAGGACAACTACAAACAAAGGAAAACGGAAACATGGAACAGTTTTGTTGAAACAAACTTAGCAACTGACCCGTGGGGAAAACCCTATAAAATCTCTATGAGAAAGTTATCGCCAACTAGTATATCAACTTTGGAAAGACAGGATAAAACGTATACCAAAACCTGGAGAGACTCAGCGGAATATTTAGTAGAAGAACTAATCCCAAAAGACATAGAGGATAACGAAACAGACGAACAAAAAGACATCAGAAAACTTATGAACAATATAAATAATCTACAAATTCCTGAGGAAGAAATACCAGAAATTAAGAACACAGAACTAGAAATAGCTATAAGATCTTTAAAAACGAAGAAAGCCCCAGGACCGGATGCAATAAAATCGGAGATATATAAGAATTTAAAAGAAATCTGGGTCCCATACTTAACTCGCCTTTTTAATGAATGTATCAGGCAGGGACGTTTCCCAAAAAATTGGAAGGAAGCGAACTTAATTATCTTTTTGAAGAGCTTGGAGAAACCTAAGACAGATCCTAGATCGTACCGCCCAATATGCTTGCTGAATGTAATCAGGAAACTGTTTGAGAAGATTATAATAGCAAGGTTACAAGCAAGCAGAACGGATTTAGAAAATGATAACATGCAATTTGGATTCAGAAAAGGCAGGTCAACGCAAGACGCCATTAACAAATTCTGTACAGACATTAACAACTCTGGCGCATATTATGTGCTTGCGTTATATGTAGACATCAAAGGAGCCTTCGATAACCTTTGGTGGCCAGCGCTGTTTAATAATATGACTGAAATGAAAATTCCGCTATATATTATTAGGGTATTGAGGGACTACTGCCAGGACAGGAAGATAACATTTAGGGCTCCGGTAGAGAAAATAACAATATTACCCAATAAAAGATGTCCACAGGGTTCTGTATGTGGCCCAATATTTTGGGACATATGCATTGCCCCCTGTCTCAAAGTTCTGGATCGGATGAAAGAAGTAACATCGGTAATGGCGTATGCAGACGACCTCGCTATTTTGGTGGAGGGCAAAACTCGAAGACAATTAGAGATTAGGACAAACAAGATCACCACAGTATTAGGGAATTGGTGTAATGAAAATAAACTTAAAATTTCAGTTAATAAGACTAAGTATATGATATGTAAAGGGAAGTTAGAGCGATATCCTACAATTAAGTATGAAAATCAAACTATTGGAAGAATTGATAAGTTTCGATATTTGGGGGTTATAATTGATGAAAAGTTGAACTATAACGGCCACATTAAGGAAACTACTAATAAAATTTTAAAATTTTGAAATAAGATAATAACATTGGCAAGCACTACATTTAAGTTACCCACAAAAATTTTGAAATTATATAACTCCCAGATCGTCAATGCTATTGGCACCTATGCGTCCAGTGTATAGGGCACATAGGTTGCAAGAAAACATATCAAGCTCAAAGAACCATCTTACTGCGAATCTCTGCAGCATATAAAACAACACCGGGGGAAGCCATAAATGTCATTCTGGGGATAAGACCTTTACATCTAGAAGCAATCAAAATGGCAGCTCAGTACTGGATAAAGCATGAAAACCAAATAAGAGCTACGGAAATTTTGCGGGAAATTCCACAAGATATAAAAGACATTGATAATAAAATAAATCAAATTTGGCAAAGAAATTGGCAAAATTCCGGAAAATCGAGAAGGTTGTATGGAATAATACCCCTGACTGTATAACGGGGATGAATTTTGGCTTACTTCCCGCCTGTTATATGCCCATTCAGTGTGAAGTGTGTCCCTGGTGAAGACTAAGGCAGCCTAGCCGATGTAGCAGTTGTAGTTGAATTGAATCCCAGAGATGGCAGCACATATCAGCTAGTCAAGCATAGTGAGTTAGTGTGTGTGAATGTTTTTTGAACTGAAAGACATTTAATGGACGGTGATACCAGAATATATATGAACTGTTACTAATAAAATAATTAGTTTATATGAGAGTTATTGTAGATATGTGTAAGTGAAAGTGTATGTCTTGTAGTAGTTTATTAACAGCCACCCCATGTAGTGGAAAGCAGTGGTTGTCAC
>JAGDQP010003011.1:79992-98188 GCA_022664845.1 Lepisma saccharinum
GTTCCCTTCCTCCCACATTGAAAGGGAATAAGTTGGTGGCCGTTGTATATAGATGCCTTAATAAAGAACAATGTTTTTGATATCTCAAAGCTGAGTGTTTCAGTGAGAATATTTGGTGAGGAAACCTCATCCTCCCCCATAGGTATAACACTTGGCGGAGGGATTGCGCTCTCTCCCACGGGACTGGTGGAAGCTTTAACAGCCTCCCACTGGGTAAATATTGGAGGAGGTATCTTGATTTACCTCCCACACAGTGGAAGCTCACAAGTGTGATCCGGCAGTTGCGTATACCTGCTATCGAGGAGTAACGGAGGGGTTGTGGCCTGGAAGTAGATGCAGTATTAGGTCACTACACAATTACGGTCGGTTATGGAAGTATCAGGTCACTGCATGAGTACGGTCGGTCCCCGGTCCCTGTTACATAAGATTATGAGACTCAAGCTGCGGATACGCCTGTAGGGCTCAGAGAGAGGTGCAGTACGTGATAACATAGGTTCTTATTTGGATATTGTCACTTTGTCCGTCAGAGAGATTTGGATGTAAAAGATGACCCGGTCGTGTTCGAAGGACCAAACGATGGAGGCAGTCTAGCAGCCGTTTTCAAATAGAGGAAATGCAAATCGTAGTCACGGCGAGGAGGCAGTCGGTGACACGACCCAATGTAGTAAATGTAGTAAGAAGGTTGCAGTTGAAAGTAAGATCCATTTATTAAAGGGTTCGTGGAAATGTAAAGAATGCAAGGAAAAACCAGTGGAAACCATGAAAAAGGGACTTCCACCGGTCGAGCCAATGAATTTCTACCTTATGTTGGTGGTACTGAAAGGTCTTATAACGGAGCAAACCGCACACATGGATAAGTTAAAGAGGGAGGCACTAGAACGCATAAAGAAGTCAAACGCATTAATTAGTGACAAAGTGACGTTACTAAAAGAACAAACGACTTTAATTAAAAACGAAATAAAGTCAGTTGGACACGAAGTAAAAAAGAAATATCGCTAATGCACAGCGAAGTGAGAGATGATATAAGGTCTCTTGGGAATCACGTGAGAGAACATTTGACATCGTTAAAAGAGGAAATAAGATCATTGAATGAGGAAATGTCGTCGACCAAGAAGGAGGTAATATTGCCAATAAAGAATGAGAAACCAATGAGTAAATCGGATATGTCGAAGCGTATGGATGAAGTCGAAGAAGAGATAGACAAACAGGATAAGGAACATTGTGATGTACTCAAAGTAGAAGATAGCATAATCCAATTAAAGAATCATATTAGTCAAGTGGAAGCAAAATGCCAGTATGAAGAGTCAAGCCCTGAAAGTCTTAGTATGACAGCGATCAAAGAAGTAATACTGCCAGTAAAGAAGGAGATAGTCATAAGTAAACAAAATGAAGAAGCGTCTATACAAGAGCAAGGGACAGATCAAGTAGCATCGATTAAAGACGAAGACAATATCGACGGACGTAGTAAACTGGAAATGACGAAGTATATTGATGAAGTTGAAGAAGAGACAAAGAAGCAAGATAATGAAAGTCACAGCGAAGCCAGAAAGAATGCAGAGCAATCAGAGAATCGTATCAGTCAAATGGAAGCACAAGCCAAATGTCAATATGAAGATACAAGAGAGTATCAGAGATGAGAGTTACGGTAGTCTGACGATCGGATTGAGCAAAGAGCGTGGACAAGTAGGTCGTTCACCCGTCCGCCTGAAACATAGCCTAAAGAGTAACCGAGATGTGACAAGTTCGAGTAGCGATAGTGGTTATTGCGATGAAAGAATGGGTAGAAACGATGAAGATATAGCCCGAAGGCGTCAGAGAAGAGCGTTACGCAGGAAGTAAGATAGACGTACCCAACGAGAGAAACACAGAACTAAGGAAAAGTATGAGACTACAAGAAGTTCGGAAAGATCAGCACCGATGTTAGAAAGCAATCACGGTATTGACAATAGACATGACGCGTCAGAATATGAGTCAAGGAAGTTTTCGTCTGACGAGGAGCCTGGAATGGACGCTAGGAAGGAGTACCCATCGTTAGAGAGAAGACAGGTTAAAGAGCGAAGACTGTACCACCGAGACATATGGAAAGGCAAAACACAATTGCGAAGAACGTATCATAGAGGTAGAAGGAAAAGCAGAAGAACACGACCTCGAAGACTATATCACAGAGCTAGATGGAAGACTAGGAACATACAATATCGAAAATTCTATCACAGAGATGAATGTAAAGGCAAAAATACGCGGTTTGGAATATGGAACACGAAGATGGAAAAACAGAAGAACACGATTTGGAAGAACTTATCACAGAGATAGATGGAAAAGTAGATGGATACTATTTCGAAGATTGTATCACAGGGACAGATGGAAAGTTAGAACACGATCGCAAAGTAGACCACTTGGAAGTTACGAAGACCCGGATGAGAGAGGAAAGATGAATGGAAGAATCCTGAAGTTAGCGCAGGGCACGAAGGCGATGGAGATAAAAGAAGTTACGATTAGGATGAAAGTTAAGACGACTGTGGACCCAGAATTGGACACGTGCATGAAGGTTTTGAATAAGAGGAAAGAGATTAACAGGTGTAGCGGTGAATTGAAGAACGTCAACGACGTAGAGAAGACTTGGGAAGAAGTTTTCGAAGAACGAGCTGTGCTGTTTGAAGAGACGCAGTTATCAGTATAGGGAGGACGATACGATGAAAGACAAAAGTGTTGGAGCGGGAAGCGCTAATCTCGTAGATGATGTGTACCAGGAAGGACACAGGGAGAAGCAGCGCAACGTGTGTCGAGTCAATGAGAGGCAACAGGGGCCTAGTGACGACAACGAAGTGGATGGAAGGCGCGCCCCCAAATCCGAGGTTTTAGCAGGGGCTCAACTTACGAATGCATCTCCTGAAAGGAAGAGGAAGTTTCACAACGTACGCAGAGAGCAGCGAAAAGTCTTCGATGGTTACCCGGCACTAATGAAGAAGTTTGAGCGCATTATTAGAGTGAATGCAGCCGACGCTACCAGGACAGAACATTGCCTGAGTCTCGCCTGTTACTCCGACGAAGTTGAATATTGGATCAATATCAGATTGCAATGAGATAGTAGAGAAAAGAATATTTGTCGCCAGTTGTATGAAGAGTTATCAATGAAAACAAGTTTGAAGTATGATAACGCACTGAAGAAGTTAGTGATCCTTGGAGGAGATATGATCTGTCAGAGTAAGAAGATATGTAACTTGAATAAGAGACTTTATCCACGTATCGGGAAACCTAGCCAAGAAGTAGTGGAAATATTTAATCATGAGGATCGAAGAGTTTGTGGAAGATACTCCGAAAACAAATGTAAACTGTGGAATCCTAGTCCTAAAATATATCATGAGTTGATAGCTAACGTTATAGGCAAAGCATCAGTACGTCTACAGCAGAAGATAAAGAAGAATATGGAAATAAAGAAAGTCATAGTTAAAATTGAAGGAAAAGGTCAGGAACCAGATGAACGTTCGGACGGTCAAGCTAAATTAGAAGCACGCACAGTTATGCACCAGGAAGAGGAGTTGCAACGTGCAGCCCAAGCGTCGGTGACTGACGTGAAGTTGAGGAGAAATGCACCTGATTCGGACATAGGGGGACTTTACTTTATGCAGTGCCTGAGTGAAAAGACTAAACAACTCCATATAGAGAAAGGAGGGAATGAAGTGAAGAGCTATGTTCTGGGAATGAAAGCCCAAGTTGTGATGGAAGAAGTGTTCCAGTTGGACCAGGATGAAGCCATGCTGATGAAGCCTGTTAGAAATCCCAGTTATACGGAAGAGGAGAACAACGGAGGATAGATAGGAAGTGATACCGTATCCAGACCATGCCCACTGAAGAAGACGGTGCCAGGGATCGGAGCCCGTTCGGGAGCCATATATAACAGGGATGAATTTTGGCTTACTTCCCGCCTGTTATATGCCAATTCAGTGTGAAGTGTGTCCCTGGTGAAGACTAAGGCAGCCTAGCCGATGTAGCAGTTGTAGTTGAATTGAATCCCAGAGATGGCAGCACATATCAGCTAGTCAAGCATAGTGAGTTAGTGTGTGTGAATATTTTTTGAACTGAAAGACATTTAATGGATGGTGATACCAGAATATATATGAACTGTTACTAATAAAATAATTAGTTTATATGAGAGTTATTGTAGATATGTGTAAGTGAAAGTGTATGTCTTGTAATAGTTTATTAACAGCCACCCCATGTAGTGGAAAGCAGTGGTTGTCACAGCAGCTCCAGCTCCAGCGTAACTGGGGAGGAAACTCCTTTCCTCCCACATAATGAACTGGCACCAATAACAGAAAGTTGGTGGAGGAAGTTCCCTTCCTCCCACATTGAAAGGGAATAAGTTGGTGGCCGTTGTACATAGATGCCTTAATAAAGAACAATGTTTTTGATATCTCAAAGCTGAGTGTTTCAGTAAGAATATTTGGTGAGGAAACCTCATCCTCCCACGAGCTTGGGGAGATCGCAGTGCCTGTGGACTCCCACATAGGTATAACACTTGGCGGAGGGATTGCGCTCTCTCCCACGGGACTGGTGGAAGCTTTAACAGCCTCCCACTGGGTAAATATTGGAGGAGGTATCTTGATTTACCTCCCACACAGTGGAAGCTCACAAGTGTGATCCGGCAGTTGCGTATACCTGCTATCGAGGAGTAACGGAGGGGTTGTGGCCTGGAAGTAGATGCAGTATTAGGTCACTACACAATTACGGGCGGTTATGCAAGTATCAGGTCACTGCATGAGTACGGTCGGTCCCCGGTCCCTGTTACAATTGAACAACGCTTAAAATGGACCAATTGGAATCCAGATAAGGGCTCGATGCATTTTCTAAGTGGACATGGACCATACAAATCGAAATTACATGAACTAAAGATAGTGGAATCCCCCGAGTGTTCCTGCGGACAACTTTCAACACCCGAGCATGTGTGTCCATTGCCCAGAAAATCAGGTGAAGGCGGATGGAACTGTTGATGCTCGAATTGTGGATTTGAGAAATGAACTAAAGAACGTTGACATACGCGAAATAATCGAAGATGACATCAAAAGAACCTCCCTGGATCTGTTGGTTACCATCATCTCATATAAGGAGAAAGAAATCTATATGAGGAGAATGAGGAGGAACATATATGACCAGGAATGAAGACGGGAAACAATGCATATTGTAAATAATGTAAATAACGTAGTCGAAGAATGTGTGACGCGCGCGACCCGGTTACCAAGGGGAATACGCGGTGCAGGGGAAGCGGAATGCGGGAAACACATATTAGAATTCACACGAACTTTGTGAATTAAACATCTCTTCCACGGCTGTGGTTCTTACAAAATTGTGAAGACTCAACGCTAAATCGCGAACCGAAACCGGTATGCCCCGAGATCAGCCGTCTAGCGTTGCGGGAGTGCGTGAGTGCGAGAACTTTCAGGATTAACGATTACTCATCCGCGAAGAAGCCCCCAGTGCCTGACCACCAATTATATGGATATGGATGGTAAGCGGAGTACCGAGGTAACTGGATTGGCAAAGTAAATAGTGATGTGCAATTCGAAAGAAGTATGAAGTGTGAATGTGCGGTGTGGTTGAAGATTCGGCGGTGGAGAAACTTCCAGGATAGGCCCCAATCTATACGGATATGGAGGGTGTGTCCCAGTCCCCTGGAATGAACTTTAACGACTGACTTCCCTGGTGAGAATGGATGATGAGAGTGAAAGTTAGGTTAGGATAGTTAGGATTAGCTTAGAGTATATAGATGAAGGATAACAATTAAATTCTGATACGGAGCAATTCATAGGGAATTAAATGTAAATGTAAACTATTATTAATACTTATTGTGATAATTTCTGATGATAATTTTTATTTTGGTTTAAAATGTATAGATAGAGGAACTGAAGTCCATATAAATGAATGATTGTTTAGTGTCCTTGTATTTTGTATTTGAATTGCTTCTATTTTAGAAATATTTTATATATCATTAATGAGTAGATTACGGAAAATGAAGTATAAATTTTTATTAAGATAGTTACACAGATAACACAGTGCGGGAAGTGTTTTAAATAACGTAATTTTAACTGTATAAATGAAAAAAAAAAGACTGATACTAACAATAATAACTAGACAACTATGTAAGGACTAATAATACCGATATATAGGATTAGTAAGGAAGACACTAAAGAAAATACTGAAGTCACAACATAAAAGCAGGAATTAATAAAGTGAAAAACATTAATAAATAATAGTAAAATGTAACCCAAATATATAATAAAAACTTAATACATTAAACCACTAACACCAGTGTACTTAATATATGATTGTATTTTGTTACAGCTCAGGTCCATGTATGTACGTATTGTAAACTGAAATGAAAATAAAAAAAATAAAAAAATGAAAGAAGAAATTCCCCCACTCGCGGAAAAAGGGTCTGGATTTGCCAGCGGGAGCCAGGCTAAAAGAACTTGCCCAAGGAACTCTTTGCTATTATTTTCTCTTTTTTATGTAAATAATACCTTGAGGAACAACAGGTCCTGCCGACTCCGTGCTTCGGCGCCGTGTCAGGGGCGGAAGCAGGGAGACGAATACCGGGGATGGCCTGCCTCAGTCCCATGGAGAACACTTTTAGTTCGCTGCATTTCAAATGCGCGAAGCGGGGCTGAGCCAAGATGACTGAGAGGTAGGGGTGGTCAGAGCGTCCCAAAATCAAAAAATGTACAATATATAGTAACAGTAGGGGGCGGAGCTTAAGAGTCCGTGTCTCTGATTGGTTGACTTATAGCTTGACGGTGATTGGTCGTTTTCATGTATGCTTTCTTTATGACTGGTGTCCAAGTCTGACTAAGTTGAAATCCTATATCTCTGTTGACATTATTAGGTTCTTGTAGTATGGTAAGAAATTCGTTTATTATCCTATCCCAGTAATTGGAGCTCTTTGAGATAATTTTAGTGTCAGAAAATAAAATTCTATGTCCTTCTGTTATGCTGTGTTCTGCCAGACCTGATTTCTCCGGATAAAATAGCTTGATGTGTCTTTCATGCTCCTTGCATCGATGTTCTACTGTCCGTCCTGTTTGTCCTATGTATGTTTTTCCGCATGCACAAGGAATGCAGTATACTCCTGGTGTCTTAAGACCCAAGTTGTCTTTAATTGGACGAAGTAGGTTTCTGATTTTTCACGGCGGTCTGTGAATTGTTTTGATGTTGTGTCTCCTCAGGATTCTTGCAACCTTGACTGCAGGACTGCAATATTGACTGGATCTTCAGTTTCAGTTTCTTCTTCTTGCTGGAAAAGGTCCTTTTTAGGGCCAAACGAATGTCATCTTTCTTGTATCCATTCTGCAGTAAGGTCTTCTTGAGATGTGCCAGTTCACTAGGGAGGCTTTCTTGGTCTGATATGGCTTTTGCTCTAAGTGCAAGTGTGTTGATGACTATTGCGCTGCGATTTATGGTGAAAACTGTTTCCATTAAGATAAAGGTGGAAATGGGTAGGCTTCCTGTAAACACTGTGGTCCAGACTTCCATCAGGCTTGCGACGAATGAGGATGTATAGAAATGGTATGCAGCCCAAGATTCCAGTACAGGACACGTTGCTTTTACTCAGCGAGCACTTCCCGCCGGTGATTGTAGATTTATTCAAGATTACATTAACTTCCACATCTTACCTCTTCGACGGACAGTACTATGAACAAACAGACGGTGTCACCATGGGATCACCTCTCTCACCAGGAGTGGCAAATTTTTTCATGGAGAGTTTCGAGCAGAAAGCACTAGAATCAGCACCATTAAAACCATCATGTTTTTACAGATACGTAGATGATACATTTGTCATTTGGCCACATGGTAGAAATGCGCTACAGTCGTTCCTTGTATTTCTCAACAATCAACACAGCAACACTAAGTTCACCATGGAAACAGAAACGGAGGGCTACATACCATTTCTAGACATCCTCATTCATCGCAAGCCTGATGGAAGTCTGGGCCACAGTGTTTATAGGAAGCCTACCCATACCCACCTTTATCGGTAGGTGTCTGACAAGTACAATCCAGGCATTTCCTTGACGTGATTATGGAAAAACTGTGGAAAACCTGAGCCAGGATTGTCAGGAAGGGAAGGAGTCGACCAGAGCCTAAGTTGAAGGTACCTTCCGGAATTTGTCTGATATGACTGAAGAAAATCCCTGGACAAACCTGCAGGATGGTCGGTCGGTGGTATCGAACCACCTCCAGAATGAGAATCTAGCACTCTACCAAGGGCGCCGATTTCTCTGTAACTTTGGGGGGTGGGGGCATTCAGATATTTATTTGTTTCCAGGTGAGGGTTTAAGAAGGCACATATGATACAAATCCAATTCAGATTTTGCCAAATATTGTATATTCATAAAAAAGCACACATATAATAGTATACATATAGTCATTATGAAGGCTTCCCCAGGTCCAACTATTAAAAAAATTAACAATGTTTGCATAACGTTAAAAAACAACACTAAAGCATATTATGTTCTAACTAATAAGGACAAAGTTTCTGCTGTTACTAGAAAATAAACTTAGGAAATAACATAAACTAATGTTAGTCTATGCAGAGAAGTTATCCAGCTTTCCTAAATGTGGTTCTCTTTCCATCCGGCTCACCCTTCCGCCGCGCTACTGCTTTATTTGACATTTCTTTTTAGTTTTCGGTTCTCGATCTCGACAGGCATGGTTCTAGAAGCTTCTGTCTCACCTACAGTGAGAAAAAAAATATTTGAAAAAGTTCAACAAAGAGGAAAAGCAGATTTATCACACGCAAAACGTGGCCCATTTCGACATCTCTTGCCCTTTTATGATAATTTGGATACCTTAGATAGAATGATATAGAAATAACTAGTAAACGATACACCTGCAAGGTAACAGGCAACGAAAGAGTGATAACTACTTAAATTCATGGCAAAAAATGTATTTGGACAACCCCATACTATTCTCGAAATAAATGTTCTGGGAATTATTTTGTGTACAGGAGCACTCTGCGTGGTGTATTGAAGTGCAATCCACACCGTGTCAGGCATAAAGAAGCACCATGGGGAACAAATTGAGTTGAACAACATTGGAACTACTCACTTTAATTTCAAATTACGCGCGAAAGGTAAAAGGTACTGAGACAGTCAAGCTTGTTGGAAAGCCTTGCTCTACCGTTAGATAAATTATGAAGGAATATAAAAAAAATAATTATTGGGGATTCGTTCTGGTCAGCTAAGGAAAGTAACTGCCCGGAATGAAACCTACATTCTTCATTCTGTAAACAAAACTCAAAGAATTAGTGTTAAAGATTTAGTTACTTCACTTGCCTAGGATATGCAAGTTAATGTTACAGATGTGTAGATGTGAACAAAAAAATTGGGATTCAGAAGATGTGTAATCAGAAACAAAACATAAAATATCAAAAGAAAGCAGAAAGATGTAGTTCAAATTTTCCAAGAAATATCAATATGAGTGCCTGGAATTTTGGAAAAAGTTTATTGTTTTTCTAAGATGAGACTAAGATAAACTTGTATTGTAGTGATGGATATCGAAAGAAGAATGAAGCATTCGGAAAGCAGAACATTGTTTTCACTGATAAAAATGTTGGAGGGTCTGTTAAGATTTGGGGCTGTGTAATTACTAATAGAGTGGCCAGTATTCACACCCTGGATACACATTTTCTAAATCCCAATTGTTTCAAAGAATTTTGGGTTGTTCAATGAATTACTAACATTAAGTTACATATTCTAGGCAAGTGAAGTAGCCAAATTTTTAGCACTAATTCTTTGAGCATTGTTCAGAGAATGAAGAAAGTAAGTTTCATTCCGGGCAGTTAGTTTTCTTGGTTGGCCAGAACTGATTCTATTCCGCAATAATTGCTCTGTTTACGTTACTTTATGATGTATCCAACGCTAAAGCATGCCTTTCCAACAAGCTTGACTTGCCTGATAACGCGTGGATTGCTTCAATACACTAAGTAGACTGCTCTTGTACACAAAAGGATACATAGAACATTTATTTCAGAGTAGTATTGGGTTGTCCAAATACTGTTTTTTGCGATGAATGTACGCAGTCGTCACCCTTTCGTTGCCTGTTACCTTGCAGGTATATCGAGCGGTAGTTATTTCTTAAGTATTCTATCTAAGGTATCCAAATTATCATAAAAGGGCAAGAGATTTCGAAATGTTCCATGTTTTACGTGTGATAGCCTGATTTACTCTTTGTCGAACTTGTCCAAATACTTTTTTTTTTCGCTGTATATAGTTTCCCTATCTATAAGTTGTATTAGAAACTCAAAATTACGGTATTACCGGCAAACAATAATTGCATCTAAACAGAAGTTGGAAGGATATGTTTCCAAGTACAAGTCTACTACTACTTTTCTGTGAGTTCTTCTTGTCGCTTATTTTTCTTAAATTATGTTTGTATATGACAAAATCACGATAAATGATAATTAATCATCGGAACGCCAAGATAATTTCATCTCACGGAACGTCAAGATGAGTCATTTTCGAAGCATGTATATTTCTCGTATGAAATAAAGTACTTGTTCAAAATCAAGGTATTTTAGAGTATTCATTGCATAGTATTACATTTATTTATTGTATTTTATTTTTTCAAGTAGATAGTACAAAATAATGAAACATACAGAAAAAACTAATACATCATATTAACCTTGCAACCATTTTCATGGCTGCACAAAAATTAATTTACCATTAGTCTCTTACTTATTTACACATATAAAGTAAGACATGTAACACTATCAAAATCAAACTACCTTCCTCTTCCACTCTCACATGTAAAGCACACCGTATCTGTTGTATTCTGATTCTTGCAGATGATGCTGACAGTATGCGGAGTACACAGAATTTCACTCTTCCATTTAATGACTAATAGACAAATATGATATTTTGACTGGATAGGTCATCTTCCCGATCTTGGCGTTCCGAGGGATAAACGACAGAAAATATGTTTTCATTTTTTCTTTCATTCTTTGGTTTCTTTTTTTACTAAATAGTCTTTATCGATGTTATGCACGAAACTCCAGAAACAACACAAGCAATACACGAATTAACTCCTTTAGCCAGTGGAGGGGGTACTATACGTGATGTAATTTATGTAAGTACTGTAGCACACAAGTTTCAGGTTGAATTTATCAATGAAATAGGTTTTCCAAAGGGAGATAAGCTTAGTAGAAGGGGAAAACGAATGACCATGTACTGTAGAAATAGGAGAACCGACTTCACCTTATCATTTGGGCCCCCAAAGCCCCTCGATTGGGGCTCTTGCGCTCTACCAGTGATTCTGCCAGACCACTTATGGGGGTGTCACCCCCAAACTTTCTAGAAAACACTAAACTTCAAATTTTATACTGTCAAAAATCGATAGAAACCGTTCATGACCCCTCTATGACTTTGCACCGCTGCAAACAAAATACTGATGGAATCCCTGCGCTGTACCAACTGAACTACGGCCGCTTCGTGTTTTATAGAATTTCACGAGCCTAGCCACGGGACAATGGTGAGCAGTATCCATCTTATGTACATTAATAATTACACTTGCAGCTGTATTCCGCCATCAAAACAGGATATGCGGATATTCAGGATGATTCTTCTTGTTCATATTATTTACTTAACACACTGTATAAATTGTTCTATTGAGGAATAGAAAATGTCACAAAATTGATTTCAAATAATATGCAGTTACTCTATAAACATTACAGCAATTTGTTGAACGCATCACATTGTTGATAATTTCTTTCGTATCATTTCTTTTGCACTGCATTTTGAACGCTTTGGAACCTTTTCGCTGATTTATGTAATAATACAACTTACTAAAAGCACTGAAACATTTATGTGTAGCTGTTCCCTGGAAAGTCTTGCAAAGAGAAGAACGTAAAGAATTGCAATTGTAATGAAAGACCTGCTCACTGGTCGGTACAAGTAATGAATAACTAAGGCATATGACCAAGAACGCCCATGTTACGATTTTCGGGGCAGGGGCCAAGACAGCACCCATACACATACTGCCTTCCATTTTTTTGACTGGCATGATCCCACATTTTGTGCCATATTAGTATCATTTTCTCCGGCTAGGGGAGGAGGGGCGAGCACCCCCTTGCCCCCTTAATGGGCACTCTTGAATATGACCATATAAATCATTGTCTTAAAAATACGCTCCGCACAATACCCTTCGAGCGAAGGGGAGGGGAGAAAGCTCACGCGATGGAAGCATCTTGCAAAACGAGTACAACTTCGCAGTTGTTTGCGTTTCTAATTATTCGTATATTTTTAATTGGGGTTGTTTGCCTATGATATTACAACCACTACTCCTATCCCGCCACCCGCTGCACAGTTGTTTACGCTCCTAATGCTTTTCAAAGATGTTACTATATTCGCCAAGTGTACAACGACCAAAATGCTTCCTTTCCTAGTCTCCTTCCAAAGTTCCTTCACTTCACTCCTTTGGTTTCTCAGCAAAAGGAAGGAAAGGAAGGAAGCATTTAGGATTGGGCCACAATCTTAAAAGAAAATGTGTTAAAGTATTACGTCACTTCCGCTCGCTGAACGATAGAAAAATCAGAATATGTTCTGATATGCCGAACATGCCTATTATATTGTGGGTGAATAATTTGAATTATTCTAGAAATTTGAAGATTGCACTTGATAAACAGCAGACAATTTTACATTATTGTTTTTGTTTTGAAATGACGTTGCAGAGAACACGTATCTCACTCTAATGCGAATTTTTATACCAATTGTATAGAGTTTGCACATCAAAATGTCGATCATTTCCTCCAGAGAAAGACGATGATCAGACATATCTCTAGTTTTATCCGACGCGTCAAAATGGATGGCTTATCAACAAAATCACAATATTCTCTGACAATCTGTAATTTATAATAAACTCTCTTCTCGAATGTGCTGAAACTTGTAGAAAAGTGCTTGATATAAACCTGGACACAAATGGTCATCTTGACTACTACCCTACACTCGAGGTCTTCTATGCAAACATTATACATTTGCCTACATCAGACATAGTACAGAAGCTTTTTTTTTTGCTTTTTTGAAAATTTCGTAGCAACAATACATGTTTTCATATTTACTAGCTGATTTGTCCGCCTGTTGGTGCGGGGTGAATAAAATGTTTTCACTCCCTATGCCAATGAACATGGACCTAAACGGCATCGGGAGTGTTACTATTCATCTCAGCCACCCAGAAAACTATGGATTCGACAATAATATAAGTTGTTTTCTATTATTTTACATGTCACTCCTTCCCACCCCACCGTTGTTAATGAATTGATAGTCATGCCAGATTTGACCGCTTAGATGTACTCAGCCAGTCGAACAACATTGTTGCGCTGCTGCGTGCTGTGCTTTTACATTTTCCATTGTTGTTACCACCGCCATTGGAATTCAATGGACAATTAGATGGTCGATTATCTCTGAAAAATAATTTTAGAATCAAAGTTGTATGATCATTTTCCAGTCCGGTCCAGTGTCTGATCATATGCGAAAAATCATTCCAATCGGTCAAGCTTTTAGTGTAATGCTAACGCACAGATAATCAGTTTCAATTTTATACAGTATATAAAGATTGTGATACACAAGTTGGCTAATGTTTGCATAACTTTCATCTCCATTTTACAACGATTTTCGTCAAATTGTACTATGATTTCTAGTACAAAATGTAAATGACATTGTACATTCTAGTACAAAATGAAAGGATTTGTTTAGCTTTGTATTCAATAGCGCCCGTAAGCAAAAATTCAGTTGTGAGCATATATTTCAGTTTTCTATGTATTGATACCACTTTTACCAAATTTGCTCGTTAATTGTGACCTCTTGTTGGCTATAATTTAATTTTAGGGAATTTAAGTTCAGTGTTCTATATTATTTTCGTGATGCAAGAATTTCTTAGAATGTGGTTTTCTTCTTTCTGCTAGAATGTTTGTCCGTAAACTTGGTAAACTTTTCGTTTATATGGGCCAGTCTAGTAACTTTTTGACTTCGGCCCGTCACGATTAGCCCATTTATAGCCAGTTAAAATCCACACCCATGAACCCGGAACCTTCGAGCCGTTAGTCTAAAGTTTCAGACCGCGCGGCTACCCGGCCGGCAATGTTTGTCCCTGTGTATATATTACCGGATGTGGCATAAAAAAGAACTTTTAATGAATGAATGCAGCGAAGCGGATAACGAGTTTTATTTAAAAAAAAATTAAGAACACTTCCACCGCATTCTAAGACATTGCTATGTGTAAAATATACACAGTTACGTTCATGTTTTGAAAATTACGTCCTGCAAGTGAACACAAATTCATTGTTGACACTCAGACAATCTGTGCTTGAAATCGTCCATGGCACCTTCCAACATCTGAATAGGAATATTTCTGATTTCAATACAAATGTTTTTCAGTTCTTTGTGTACTGCATCAACGTCCATTACAGAAAGTGAGAGTTTTTTGTCCGGACTCCTCAACGGGAATAATTGGTTCTATCTTTTTCGAGGATGAGCACGGACGAGCAGCTACAGTCATATCTCAACGGTATGCTGATATGATTAACGCATTCCTCGTATTTGAACTTGTACTATCATGGACAATATAATGTTTACATGACTTTGACATTCACGATTTTTCTCTAAGCCTAGAAGATAGGCCACCCAACTAACGTAGAGTGGGCGGTGTGTGATTCTGAGAGTGTGTGAGTGAACGCACAAGGGTAGGAATATTCTTTTCTTTAACAAAAAACATTTTCACATGTCCTGAGTTTTGGACAGATATTTATGATTTCTTGTAGTATGTAGCAAATAATAAATAATAATAATAAAGTCGCATTTCAAACACGAAAACAGGAAACCTAACACATTTATATTTTAGGTGAGCCACTAGTCGAAGTGTATTGAAAAGTGTAATTCAAATTGTCCAATACAAAAGATCTTTACCGAACATGGAGAAACAAAAATGAACAAAACCTATGGTATCTTTCTTATTTCTTTCTTAATTAATTCCATGGAATACTAACGTTATGCATGAAAGACAAGAGAAAAGGTCTGTTTCTATCAGTTCTTAAAAATAGGGCACTATGCACGATATATCATTTATAATTTCTGATATTATTTTGTGTGTGCGTGCCTATGATACTGTGTGTGCGTGCATGTGATAAACATCGAAACGAGTAAGCTTTCTTCCGAGCGCCGTACCTTACTTGGTAGAACGGTGGTTTCGTTTTCGGGAGGTCCTCGGTTCGGTACCAGCGGCTGACTGTCCTGACTTAGGTTTTCCCAGTGTTTTCCTCAGCCACGCCAGGCATATACCGGGATGATACACTTCGCATAAAAAAATTGCGACACCGAACGCCGTGCAGCTAGGCAACCAATATAACACCTTCTTATCCTATAATCGTGTCTGGTAAACAGACCCCCCCTTCTTTCTCCTTCCTTCGTGTCGCCCATATTAAAATCTGCAAACATCATGAGCACGTTTTTTTTAATAGACATGTATTAGTATCGATAAAATGAAAGAATAAAAGCGAGACGAATCAATATACATAAGTTGCTGGAGGGAGAAATTTAAACACATACAATGAAACCGATGGATGTCTGTTAGACAGAGGCAGAGAAATGAGAGAGAGAGAGAGAGAGAGAGAGAAAGGGGAAAGAGAAGAAGAAGAAGTAAAGGTAAAAATATGGAATTTAAACGTAGTAAAAATATTAGATTCAGTACCCACAGTATAAAGTTCCTTCAATTCAGTTCTAACAGCAAGAGAAAAGTGACGTTTGGATTTTATATTTTTTCAGGGTTATTCGAATATATAAAGGGTGCTTAAATAATTAATTAAGTCACTTTCAAAACGGAGACGAAACTTGGTGGTCAGATTAAATACTCATGATTTCCAGTCAAACTCCAGAGTTTTGAGACACATTTAGGATAATGTCAAAAGTGTAACACACATTTTTTGTTTGCACGGGGTTAGTTTGCAAATTCGTTGGGACTTATTAAGCATACTGCTTTGCAATACTTTGTAATCAGGGATTCTTCCGGGATCTTCAGATTGGGGGGGGGGCTGTAAAGTCAAAACTAGGATGGTAGACGTAGAGTTTTACACAGTTTCTATCAACTTTTGTCCGCAATATGTTAAAGTTGGGGGGTAGTCTCTAGAATTTGGGCTGGCACTCCCTACAGGGCCGGGTTCTGGCTGAATCATTGATTGTAACAAACCCAGTAGATACCGTAGGCCATACTTTCTACTCCAGATTACTAACGCAAATTGAACATAAAAAGAAAATGAATGAATGATAATTTTTCTGCTTCATTTCTATCAGAAAGAGCCAAGATTACATATACAAACTGTATGAAATTGGAAAGTTACAAATGTTCAAAAGCTAAAGCAGCATGTTCCTATAGGCATAGTAAACCTTACATGTTCCACATTGCAAACGGAGAAACACGTGTAATAATATGTTGATAATTAAGAGGATGGAAACGAATTTTGTGCCAAACTAATATAAAAAGATTTCCTTTCTTGAAATAGCAAAAAAAGGGGGCCAATCTCTACTCATGTCTTAAAATGTGTCTCTTCTGGACATGCCACTCTATATTCCACCTATTGCGAATATAACGTTCTAATAATTACAACACTAATGATCTAGTGTTTATAACAATTCGCACAGATGGAATGAGCACAGCAGGGCTGAAACGGGTCACCGGCTGTCGGAGGATGCTGGTCAAGTTTTGTACTTTTTCGTTGGGTTTAAGATTCGATCCCATGCTGACCCGCTGATTCGATTTAGATCTGATAACTTGAAGGATGAGGGAGAGATTTCAATTATTTCATTGTGTTTGAACAGTGTTTATTTCAGGGGTGACCAGGACAGGAAATGTTACCCCGAAAACACGAAAAATACGACGCCGAAATTCCCAGTTAAATAGATTTTCCAGATCAGGTCAATCGGGTTGTCAATAAAAATACAACTCACACAACTTCTAAATGTTGCCAACCACCGATTATTTTAATAAAATTTTGTCACCTATTTTCTTATTGTCTGATATGATCACATTTTTAGACTATTTCCAAAGAAAAAGTCTGTTACTAGTATTGTTAGGTCACATACCTCGTCGGATACGAATTGTTGAAGAAGTAATGGATTTGATGCAAAACATCTAAAGCCGAACTTAGTGACGAAACTCCAAAACTTTTAAAAGTGTTGACCACCACTAATAATACAGTCATGTCGTACTGGCCTGCATAACCAGTAGGCTCTATGAATGAAATTGAATTTCCTTTCAACATTTTGTAGAGTTGTAATAAAGAGTAAGAAAACAAACACTACAATACTAGGTAATGACGTCTTTTGGATTTTAAATAATCTGATTGGTTGATGAAGCCAATAAATTGCCATGACAATTCGATTGCAGCCGAATCACGAAACAATGGCTAGATGTGAGTGTACTTTTGTCGAGGTGGCTGTCGAGTGTGTGCTGTCAAGTCTTGAAGAATGGACACCTTACTTTAGTATAATTTGTGATGCTATTTTCTTCGACGATATTTCCTTTGACTTTGAGCATGAGTTTGTAGATTTAAGCAAGAAAATCACTTTACTTCGTATGGTTGACGTATTAACAGCTCCCTTGATTTGTGAAGAAATATACCAGAAATTTGCTGAATCCCGCACTGATTCTATTGATGTACTGCATAAATTTCTTACGACTTATAAGAAGATGGTGACAGACGCTGAGTGTAAGGTCCGAATCCGTTTAATCTTATGGGTGAAAGATACACTGCATCCATTGACTTGTACTAACAAAGACCTTTACTCCTTCTAACTTTGAATGTACACAAGGACTGGTGTTTGTATAGGAATAAAACAACTAATTTGTACTAAGAAGGTATTTTCTGTTTGTGCATAAGTAAGATATATACAGAGTAGAACATTTTCCAAGTGATACAAAACTATTGTGATTACAGACTTGATACAAACTATTGAACAGTGATGCATTTCGAGACAAGTGATACAAACAATGCTGGAATAGAAAATCAACTGGTATAAATTATTGTGTTTTAAGATAACTAATAAAAATACTGATACATAAAGTCAAATTATAGTAAATATTTTTCCTGTACAATAAAAAAAAGTTATAATAAAAAGTTTACGAGAATTCTTATTAGCATTTTATTCCAAACTCCTTTAACAAC
>JAGDQP010003012.1:0-13498 GCA_022664845.1 Lepisma saccharinum
TTTTACTTGGGCGTCATGAAGCGTTTGCTGGCAAGAATTCGTCGTATTCGGCCCGAATATCGAGAAATCGGCAGTTGGACTCTTTTGGACGATAATGCACCATCACATCGTTCGCGACTTGTAACTGAATTTTTGGTCAAAAATCACATTATTCGTTTGCATCATCCGCCCTATTCACCTGATTTCGCTCCGTACGATTTCTATCTGTTCCCGAAACTGCATTTAGCGATGAAAGGAAAGTGGCACGCATCGATTGAAGCCATTGAGAAGGCGACGACCGCCGTCCTAAAGACCATTCCAATAAAGGACATGGAGAAGTCGTTTGACAACTTGTTGGAGCGTGCAAATATGTGTATCGATGCAGAAGGGGAATACATTGATTAATAAAAATGATTTGTTCCAAAATGTACATTGTTTTTTTGTTTTTTTAAAACGTTCGGTTTCTTTTGGAATGGAGGGTGTATATCATTGGCTGTTGTGTCTATTTAAAACAGCGATTTTTCCAGACCCCCCCCCCAATCCTTCAGAACACCCCAAACTTTTAACATTTTTGCGGTCAAAAATCGATAGAAACCATGCAAAACCCTACTTACACTCTCCCAATTTTAAATTTACACCCCCAAACTGAAAATCCTGGCGGAATCCCTGATTTAGAACACTGTGAAAAAGTCGGGAAAGAGCATTTTTTTGTAAAAAGAAATAAAATAAAATAAGTTATTAAAAAGTACGGTTACGTAAGAAACAAAACGTTAAGTTATGCGTTTCATTAACATTGTAAAATAATATTTTAATTACTTTTTTACCGATGTACTTTATATTTTTACGAAATGGACTCCGAACTGACAAACTTGATAATATACTGTAGGATGCTTTTTCGTGCGAATCAAACCTTATTTTTCTACGTAGTCTCTTTTTGATATTCCGTCCCCTTAAGTCACGAAAAGGTAAATGCAAAACTCGTCTCAACTTAGGGCAATTTTATGTTAAGTATAAGTACAATGTTTATGTTCACATGCACATTTAAACAGCATATCGTGCTTTCAAAATCTATGGCCTCGTGTGTGACCTAGTTAATTGTTCTGGTCAGAAATTGAACGAAAAGCTATTACAACAGAACAGACTTGAAGTCAAGATCTTTCTAAGAGATAATTAACTATTTTTTGTTAATTTTATATGCTAATGAGTGTAAGCTTAGTTTTTGTGGTATTTAATATTAACTTATTTTAATAGATTGTTCAATTTGTGAATTCCAGGGCATGTAGTAGAATGGAACAATTATTTCTGCAGGCTGTAATGGCTGAAGTACAAAGAACAGGAGTTGAAGAAACTGTATTCGAGAAAGTATATCACCAGCTAATCGCACTTTGTGTTTTTGATGGTAAGAGTTTGTTTCTAATTAACTATAATCCCATTTTCTTTAGCATTTCTGAATTTTTATGTGAGCAATAAAACGTAGAGTTCACAGTTCAACCATAAAATAAGTGTTTATGTATGGTCATCATATGGTTGTAAATGTTTTAAGGTTTGCAGATACACTTTGTTAAGATTAAATTTTGCGCTAGTTTATGGTAACTAACTGTTCTCGAAAATGTTTGGATGCACTGTTTTGGGGCAATTTTAATAGGTAGAAATTAATCTTCTAAACCCTAGAAATTCATTTCCTGATTACCAAAAGATTTGGCCATTAATATGCAGAGATGCAATTTGTGCAGTTTTTTTTTATTGTGTGTTCAAAGTACGTTTAAAATAACAACAATTGTTTTCTTGATGTCTACAAGAAAATGGTGCATAATGTAACAAAACGCAACATTTGTATCATTGTTCGATAAAAAACGAAATTGCGATTTTGTAAAAGAGAATACAGTGTTTATTCATCGATTAGAGCACCAATGTGTTATTAAGCCGCATCATTGAATATTTTTGATGATTACTTTGCTTGTGGACAATAATTAAATTCTTTACATCTCAGCTGAAGATTATAACATTCTTCGAAAACTTTTCGAAGTTTTTCGTATGTATGTGTGTGCGTACATTTGTTTGTTTGTTTGCCGTGTTCCATTCGATCACATCGTTTTTCAGTATAATTTTAGCTCTCTCTCTCTCTCTCTCTCTCTCTCTCTCTCTCTCTCTCTCTCTCTCTCTATATATATATATATATATATATATATATATATATATATATATATATATACACACACATACATACATACACATATTGTTTCTTTGTTTTCATCTTCATCATTACTGTTATTTTTTTATTATTATTTCGACCCCCACCCCACCGATTCTTTACCCTCTTATTTCTTCAGGAAGCCCCTTACCTGCTCCCAGTAACCTTTGCACTTTCTTCTCCACTTGGTGTTTTCTCCGACCCATCTAGTCATTTTCCCGCCTCCATAACCTGGCCACAGTCAACCAACATCATTGGCAATATGGGGTTTCCTTAACACCACTCCCGCACCTGTCCGCTCTGTCCACTTTCCTTCCTACCAGTTGAAAACGCAATTGCGAAACGTACTAATTTTCTATAGTGTTTGTGAAGTTCGTGTGCTCCTATCTCAAGATTTCACTATGTAGGTATCCTTTTTTTTTCTACTTTGTTTACCATCCATATATATATTAGATGGGAAAGGACTTGTACTTAAAGTTGTACCTTACGGAAATTTACGTGCACAAATTGACACTTTACACGGATAATTCATTTTATATTACGGTTTTTAAGCAATCATAAGTAGATAGGAGAAAAACAGTTCACCGAATACACGAGTGGACAACAGGAAGAGAAAAACAAAATGGTGGGTGTCCACATCAAAAACGATTGACGACATTCTGCGCGTGATTGATTGTAAGTGGGTTTTGGTACGGGTATTATGTGTTGAAAATAGAGCTGGGTACAGTAAAGTCAGTAAAGAAAATGAAGTCAAGAAAGTGGGATTCAGTATAATAAAGGCAGTCAGAGGAAGTGGGGTTCCGTACATGAAATGCATTTAGAGTATAGATGAGTCAGAGAAAGCAGGATACAGTATTGCAAACGCAGTCAGAAAAAGTGGGATTTGTTATAAGTATAGTACACAGTAGTTAGAGAAAGTGAGTTCCAGTATAAGAAACTTAGTGAAAATTGAGTAGGAGGTTACAGTCGATCAGATAAAAAGTGGGAGCCAGTATGGGAAACGTTCAGGAAAGGGGGAATCGGAATATATTGAAAGGTAAAAATGAACGAAATAGGCTGGAAGTGGATGAGTATGGGCGGAGGGGAAGTATTGGTGTTTACGTAGGGAGAAGGAAAAAATATACTGCAGGTTTAGATCAGATTTCAGTTTTGCTCTCAAGTCCTAAATGAAAACTCCTTCTCAGATGTCACGTGGATGTGTTTGTTGGGGGAAATAGAGTATGGATTATAGCTACACGGACACTGGAATCGAAGTCAGTGTTGTGCAGTTACGTGTGGTAGAAACTAGGGACTCGGGTCTGTTGGTGACGGAAAAGTGACTGTCATTATTGACACGAAAGTTCAAGGCTTCACCTGTTTTCCCCACATAGAATGACGTGCAGAATATACAGGTCAGGACATATATGACGTTTGAGATTTGACAGGTTCCTTTGGGATGTATAGTGAAGTTGCCATTGGCTATGCTGATAGATAGTTGCAGACGTAATTAAGATGGAACAGGTTTTATATCTAACGCTGTTACATTTATGGGCGGAAACTGAAGGACAATGGGACGAAGGGTTAATGTGGACCAAGACGTTTGTTTCTAAGATTAGAAGGATACTGAAAAACAAATCGCGACTTAATGGGGAAGACAGATCTGGTATCGGGGTCAGATCGGAGTATAGTGGAAGTGGGAATGCAAAATTTGTTTGATCGTGGTTAATTTAGGACGAAAGTGAGTGATTAAAGCTGGTGAGTACGGTTTGAGTTGGTGTTGGGAGTATGAGTAGGTTGAGTGTTTGTGTGTGGCAGCACGTCGAATTTGTTTGGTTACGAGGTTAAGTGGGTAGTCTCAGTTGACTAGACCCCCCTGGAGGCATTGTTTGTAGGTTCGATTGCGGAGGTGGTGGAATTCAATGGTTGTCCTCTGAGGTCAAGGGAGAAGGGAATAGTTTTTTTTTTGTGTGATAAGGATGGGAACTTGAATAATGCAAGTATTGTATGTAGTTCGTTGGTTTTATGAACGGAAGTGGTAAGGGTATTGTTTTCCAAAGTGATATTTACATCAAGGAATGAGACTTTTGTTTTTAAGATGGACCAAGTGAACTGAACAACCATTTTTATTGGTTAACCCCTAACAATTTTTTATCTTGAAGAAAATGTTTAAAACCTTTTAACGTGTTTTTTGCAGTCTATAAAAACGTGTTTAAAACAAAAAAACACATTTTAAACATACGTTTTTTTTTTTTCTAAAAAAAAACACGTTTTTCCCAACCCTGGTAGAAAGTAGGAGTGCGTGGGCTGTCTGGACTTGGAATTTTATTTTATGGAAATTCCGGATATGCCCTCACGGGGACCGTTAATGGTAATAAATTCGGAGGTTTTCTGTTGGTGGGCGTAGAGTAGGTCTGAGGCGGTTAAATTGTAGGTGCTGGAATCAAATAGTTGTCGGTTAGCCTCCTGGAGTTAAACTTTGACCCCTTGTTATCCGGGAGAACTGTTATGTCTTGGTTCTCACGAAGCGCTTGCAAAGGGCTGTGTGCTGGGAGCGGGTTAGGTTAGGTTAGTCGAGAATTTTTTGAAGTAATTCGCTATTGGTACTTGCGGAGATAATTGCCGAGATGTATCGTTCGAGGGACTGACGACTTCTAGGAAGGGGTAGTGGATCTTTATTAACTTATTTGTGTGAAAAATTTATTTCATCACCTGAAAAGTTAACAAAATTGAGCTTGAGACACGTCATTGTCATCGAACCGACGATATGTTTGCTCTGTGAACGTTTGGTGCACACTACAGGGATTTTTTAGTTTTTAAATTAGTGAATTTGTTGTTTTCTATAATGGAAGACGTAGTTGCTTAAAGGCCTTAAAAACAAAATTCAAATCCAAAAACAGTCAAAGGTTATAATGGGGGCTACCTTGTCATATACATTTTTAATACATAAATTTGAGTAAACAAGAGTGAAACTATAATTATTTGTATTTTTTCTCCGCTTTGTTAAATATTGAATCTGTGAAAGTTGCCAAGGAGTATTTTTTTTTAGAACTTTGTGGCTAGTGTTGGAATATATTTCTGTTTCTTTAATTGACCTGAACATCTCTGTTTGCGTATCATTGTCACATTCTATGCTGAAAGAATATCTATTTTTTTAGATGTTCACTTTACGCTTGTGCTATCTGCTACTTTGATCATCTTACACGCTCTTATTTTCTTCACGCTCCAATTCGTTTTTCTGTAGGTTTAATTTTCGTAACATCATTCATCTCTCTTTTTCACTGATATACTAAATTTTTTCTTCTTGTGTGTGTGTCCCACCTTCGTTTCTTCTTACCAGCGTTCAGTTGTTTTCGTCTTTTGTTTTTTATCCATCGATCTGACGAGACCTGTGTCTATTTTGTTTTGGCTAACTTGTTCTCGTTGGTATCTTCATTTCTCCCATTATTTATCATTTATAGTCGTAAGAAACCATCATGTATCAAAAAGTAAAAAATTGAAATTCGAAATTAATAGTAGGTACAGATCTCAAATATTTATCTTTGACCTGGCTATCACGTTTCTTAATTATACTTTTATTTGCATTTCAGGTCTTAAAGCTCCCAACACTTGCGAAGCTTTAAAAATTTGTGCTAGATTAGGAAGTTGCCGTCTCCTTATAACAGAAGAATTCTCTACAAGTATTCATCAGAGAATTCTGCTTAATATCAGTACTGATGATTTACATTACGCCCTACAGAAAATAGATATTAGTGCAAAGGAATAATGTTATGTGCTGCTTTAATTCAAATGAACCCGTGATAACTTGTAATGACATAGGAATCGTAGTGAATTCTAGTACGTTTCCATTTAGAGATGTGTATATCTGTATATATGAAACTATGTAATTTGTAGGTTTTTTTTTAAACGAAATGAAGAGAAAAGTGTCAGAGCGAACAGCTGAATGCACAATTAAGCCCGTGATGCAGAAAGTAGCTTTGTTACTAGTGGCGTGAGGTTGGTTAAGGTTTTTTCCCTGTTGTTTCACACGATAATCATTGAAATGATAATTTTAAATTCATTTTATCAGAAAATGTGCTTAAATGTATTTTAAGTTATTGAATATATGTTTTTTTTAAATATGCTGAGATACGGAATATTCGCTAAATAGGAAGCATTAGTAGAGAACGAGATTGTGTTTATTCATAATCTTATTACTGTGAGAATCATGGAAATAGACATATATATTCATTAAACCAGTAAATGTAAACTGATATTGAATAACAGTCAAGCGATTTTTAATTCAGATTTCTATTGGTATAATTACGTAGTATAGTTTGTTGCATAGTTTGTGTAGAAGTTCTTTGTAATTGTTATTGTTTTGTATTTTGAATGTCTATATAAGCGTGCTGAGCATCGTTACTAGTGCAGTTACTCATTGAACAAATGGAATTTTGTAATTTCAATAAAAAAAAAATTGTTTGATGAACTACACGATATTCATTATGTATATATCAGTCAAGGTTTAAGTGCTGAATTATAATTCCTTCTCTTAATGCTGTATTGATTTTTATTTATTTACTTTTGTGTAAGATAAAATTTGATATCGATGTAACATAATCACATTAATAAATGAATCTCGCCTGTCAATTATAAATATAACTTGTTTAATTTTATATCCAGATAGACGGACGGACTGAACCGGATTATAAGGTCCCTCCCTATTTCTATAGCTTTTCTGTCAATAAACCTACAAGTCTGAAGAGAGTGAAATTTTCTTTAGGATCGCTCTAAATGTAAGAAAATAATAATAATTGCAAATTTGTGTAGATGTGTAGCGGCCATTTTGGATTTTGGGCACCATTTTGGAAAAGCTGCCTTACTTGGATTGGAAATAACTTGTTTCGACCCCATAGGTCCTATTCTAACTCCCTGCAAAGTTGCGTTTTGTCGCTCAAGTGAGTCCCCCCCCTCCCGCTTACCGACTGACTATTATGTACATCAGGTTTCCAGCAACGACGATGGTGTCAGGAATGTGAACTTGTCGTATCACCCCACTTATTTCAGCAATATCTTCGCGTTATTCCTCTTGTCTACATTGAGGTGCTAAAACATTTAAACCATGGATAGGCGGTCTGACAGTAGATGACCGTACCTGTTTGAGCAAGACTTTGCACCTGCCCAGACTGCTCATGACGCTCAACAACGGCTGGCCTAAAAACATGTGTCATCCGCATAGATTGTCCTACACACCCAACACAGCCCTAAATTTGGACGGAAACCCCCCAAAAGAAATTCAGCTACACCCTTTTAACACCCGAAGAAACGAACACATTTCAAACGAAATCTGATCAACGAAGGTATACATGGCTTACGGAACTCGCAAGTTCATCGCCGTAGTAACAAACTTTCGCCATCGGGTTCTATCCTTGTCAAGATCAAGCCACTTTTTATCACAAACACCTACTTCTCGAAGATCCCTTCTAATATTGTCCTCCCAACGTCGTCTCGGCTTTCTCAACGGTCTCTCTGACACCGGCTTTCCAACCCTCGTTTTTCTTCCATCCGAGCTGCATAGCCTGCCCGTCTTCGTCGTCTTGATTTCAATATTCTTACATCGGGTGAGTCGTACAGTCCGTGAAGTTCTTCATTATGCAGTCTCGTCCATTCTCTAATCATCTCGTCCCGTTTCGGCCCATATATCTTTCTCAAAACACTCGTAATTATCTTCATCTGCTAGGTTTGTACTCCAACTTTCGCAACCGTAAAGTATTACCGGCAGAATAACCGTTCTTTATATTTTCAATTTCAACTTACTTAAGATTAACCGCGAGGTTAGGAGTTTCTGGACTGAATAGAAACATGCGTTGACCGATACTAAGAGACTTTTTATTTCATCCGTGACCTCATTTTTGCTTGTTACGTATGCTCCCAAGTATTTAAATTTGTTTACTTTTTCTATGACCTCATCCCTAATTATTATATTTTTATTTCCTTCATTCCCTGTGTTTCGGCTTGTTATCATGTATTTTGTTTTATCTATGTTTATCTGTAGACCTATCTCTTCGCACGCTTTTACTAAGGCATCGGTTTTACTTTGTAGTACCTCCGTATCTTCCCCTATTAAATCTACATCATCCGCGTACACGAACAGTTGATCAAAGCTATTCAATGTTAGTTAGTCCCTTTTTGTCGTCTTTCATTTTTAAAAATCGCATACTCTAAAGCAAAGTTAAACAGTAGTGGTGGCAAGGCATCACCTTGTTTCAATCCGTTGCGAATCTCGAAACTATCTGACATATTATTGACATTACCTATCCGTACCCTGCTTATGGGGTCGCTGAGACACATTTTCACAAGGTGAAAAAGTTTCTTCGGAATTCCAAATTGTACCAGGGTACTGTATAGCTTTTCCCTTTTGATAGAATCATATGCTTTCTTAAAATCAATGAACCGTCCCATTGTATTCCCATTTCTTTTCCAAAATTTGTCTCAAGGCGAAAATCTGGTCCAACGTGGATCTGTTTCTTCTAAATCCACATTTGTGATCGCCAGTTATTTCATCTACGTATACACATAGGCGAGTTAGTATATTACTCAATACTTTATATAACATGTTGGGAGTAACGAGATTCCGCGGTAATTATTACAGTCCGATTTATCGCCTTTTTTATTAACCGGAACTATTATTGAGGTTTTCCCTTTCTTTGGAAGCTCCTCCTTTCTCCATGTAGTCTATATCAATTTATGTAGTTTCTTTATTAGTGCTGCTTTAATTAATTCGGCTGGAATATTGTGTATTCCAGGTGATTTGAAATTTTTTAATTTCTTTATCGACATTTCGACCTTGATCTCGCTAGGTTCGGGTATCCACGGTTCTGCGGTATAGAATTCAAATTCCTCTGTTTGTTCTCCTTTGTGTACATTAAGAAGTTTGTCGAAATAACTTTTCCACACATCTATAATTTTAGTCGGATCCGCCTGTAGATTTCGCGTTCATTTCTAATCATTCCTAACCTCGGCTGGTAACCCTTTCTTAACGAGTTTACTCCTTTCTATAGATCTCGTATGTTATTTGTCTTCCAGTTTTCCTGTATCTCCTGAATCTTCAGCGTCATATATCCTCGCTTTTTGTTTCTGAATCCGCGTGTGGCGTTGCGTTTCGCATTACTGGTAGTTTTTTGGTATTTGCTTAGCTTTTATTACTTAGCCATCGGTGTTTTGCTTGTTTTCGTTCCTCATGAAATTTAATGCATTCTTAATCAAACCAAGGCTTGTTTCTCTGGTATTTCTTCTCACCTACAGGTTCCTTCGCTGCGCCCTTCACTGTATTACGAATTGCCTCCACATCTTACATCAGTTTCATTATTACTTTCCTCTTTATTACTACTTGATTTCGACTAAAATTTCGAACTTATTTGAGATTTCGAGTTGGTAGTCTGCTTTTACGCTTGGATTATCTAATCGTTTAACTTTGAATTTAAGTTGTTTTGATCCTTTGCTTTCTCTGTTCGCGATGCATAATTTTTCCCTCACTTTTGTGTTCGCTAACTGATGGTCGGTATCACCTTCCGCTCCTCTGTAAAACCTAATATCCATTATATTGGTGTCTTCTTCTATCTACTAATACGCGATCGATCTGGTTGATCACTTTGCCATCCGGAGATACCCATGTGTATTTGTGTATGTTTTTGTGTTGGAAGTATGTGCTCTGTACTAGTGGGTTTTTCGAGATCGCGAAAGTTATCAGTCTTTCTCCATTGTTGTTGGTGATTTCGTGAAGGCTGTATTTGCCTATAGTAGGTCTATATTTTCCCTCCCTCCCTCCCTACCTTATCGTTGAAATTCACCCAACACAATTTTCATATTATATTTCAGTAATCGGTCAAACAGCCTTTCTAGCTCCTCGTAAAATGTGATACAGCAAGCCAAAGCTATGCATAGCTTGGCTTAGCTTTGTTAGGTTAGCCTCAATTGAGTTTGTTACGCGCAGTTAGCTTAAATGGAAGTGTAGGTTAAATTAGGTTTGGTTTGGTTAGATTAATATATAAGCTGCTACTATCAAACAGAAATTAATACGAAATTATGTTATAAAACATTTGTTGGTAGGTAAACGAAATAATTACCCTGTGCACTAAAGCCACATAATGCACATCTGCTTCAGTAATGCCATCGGCTACATAATGTTGTACAAACTATTATACGACTTATTTCGGATATTACCTGTAATTATGTAAGCAATTATACTGTTAATTAATGTGTGTTACTTAATTCCACGTTTATATGCGTTCGTAATGCATATGGAAGTTGCACAACAAAGGCGAAGCAGTCTGTTTGCGAATGTAGTTATGGTTAAATGTAAATGTTGATAAACAGATGGCAGACAAAAATGCATTATAAAATTATGAACAATTCTGAATTAGGAAACATTATTTAATGAATGGAAAATGGTAATAGAAACAAACCTGGTAAATAAGTGGTCTACCCAACTTATCACTTAAAGTATGTTATCACTCTTTTCATTGAAGAAGTAGATTGTAAATAGTGTATGATCAAGTTGTTTGCAGGGTAAAGACATGTAAAAAACTCAGAGAACTTACTCAAGGAATCGTTTTAGTATTCCACTAAAATGAAATAAATACGTTTTCTCATTACCTATATTTTATTTCTGCGGCAAACAATTACTGGTTTTGCTAGTATAGCATTTCTACACTAGGCCAAGATCTATAAAGTAATATTAAGTTTCGCCTCACCCATGTGCGAAAGCCTGGGTTCCCTACAAGTAGGCATCTTAATAAAGTATATGACGTCATCCGGAAGAACTAAAAGAGTAATACCCCGAGATCATTATAGTAGAGTCCATGTTCGACATCTGAGTTAGCTGGCAAACCAAGAAATATACAACTGTGGAGTTAGTGTATATATTTCAAATGTATCTGTCGGTATCATGAGACACCTAGTAGGAGCATAGACATTTATTAAAACCGTGTTTCACCATCGAGTACGTATCGTAACGTACGATAGTCTTTCGTTGACGAACTCTATATTCTGTACCGCTGGAAGAATATTGTTTTTAATGAGGAATCCTGTTCCAAAATCTTGAGTCTGTTCCCTCATAGTAGAAAATGTTCTTGCCCTGTCGGATGTTATCTTGACCCTGCCACCGGACTTCTTGTATCGCTAATATGTCCAGCACGTACTTCTCGGTCTCCCAAGAAGGGATGTTTGATGGTACATGCTTGGTGCATAGCATAATAATAGATTTGGTTCTTAAAACCGGAGAAGAGGCCATGAAACACTAAAAGCAATCCGAGCATGGTACCTGTACTTGAAATTTACCCAGAAATGACAAGGTAAACAAGCACGTAAGAGTTAAAAGTTAGGTTTGAATCTTATTCTTTACAGTGATGCGTCAAATATTCATTACTTCTTGCGGATTCTCTAATATGGGTGATTCTCTCCCAACTTTGATTTTTGGTTTCCACAAAAGTGAAAAATAAATTTTTGAGGTTGGGGTTATCAGTTTCGTTAACTTAGAACCTTCTTACTTCTTAAAATGCCATTCGTCACGCAGTTTGGCACAAGATTCTTGAAAAGAAAGAAAGAGAGAAAAAAAAAAACTGCTGGCCTTTTGCATTTTTAATCCAGTACAATTAAATGAAGTTCATAATATGCAACAGTTGTGATTAAATTAAACTTATGGTCCGCGTTATATCAGTATTATGGTTCCTAGTAATTAAATACATATTTACAGCAAAAAGTCATATAAACTTGACTGAAAAAACAGAAAATGTTAATTTTAAGGGATTTTTAGTATAGTTTTTTCTGTAGTAACAAATTATCTTTGATAGTGTGATGTTTACTTAAGATATTGGCGTGGTTTCACATCAGTGCTATTGTTAAATCTTACAATAGGAGGAAAAACTAATTTGGAAACAGACGACTAGTCCAGGAAAGCAGGATAAGGACACTGACAAGAAAACATTATAAAGTTACAGCAATGATGTGCATTTTTTATCTGTTACAACCTTCAAAGTCTGATGAAAAGAACTATACACTTGCTATAGTAATAAAGGAAATTTACGCTGTAAATCGATATTATGAAAGAAAAGAAAGTGATTTTATTTCACAATAAATTTCTAATCACATTATTGTGCCTTACTGTTGTGTCCTCGTGCCTAACTTATTGCTGTCCTCGTGCCTGACTTAATGCTTAATTTGGGGGCACTTACATATATGTGGTGGTATAGTTTTAGTAGTATTATGAGCGTTGCCTTAAATGATTAAACTGCTAATTGGCCATCATGTGTTAAAGCGATTGAATATGGGGGCTTATAAGCGTGCTCACGAAGATAGAGCAGTTGTGCTTAATTCGAGGTACCTTTACTGTAACCGTTCCGTTCCTAGGAAATAATTAATATGCGAACTGTTGAAGTAAACACAGAGCTTTAAATATGTGTTGAACAGATTTAAAGTATTTAACTTACATACTTAGGAAATATTATCGGGGCACGAACTCAAGACTTTAACTTTAACCCTATCGAATTACAATGAATTACAAGGACCTCATTAATAAACATATAATGAATAGCATGCATATAAATTGGTTTCCAACTTACCTAATGCATTTGGTAGCAGACAGTTGGAGAGAGAGCAGAGTATGAAATTAGTGTATAGGTGATGTTCTTTGTTGAGATGTCCAGAGCCGAACTTAGTTACAAGATGGTAGAAGTTTCAATCACAAAACACAATACAAACTCCAATCAACACATGGTAGTCTTTAAGGAACCAATTAGAACCAACCTGGACTTTGGTTTTGCTGCTGCTGTATTGATCTTTGTCCTGCTTCGTGAAGTTTACCTTTACTCTGCTAGTCTCAGATGATTTTTGAACTGTTGCATGGAATTGTACTTTGCCCGACCAATGTTTAATTAGTAACATGTGCGCTGTTGATGAAACCTGATATTTGTCTGCATATTTATGTGTTTGAATCACAGAACACAATTATTGTTGGAAACCAATCTTGTCTTTTAAACTACGACAATAATATTTACTTTGTAATGAATAAATAATTGAATCTTACGGCTTTTGGTTTGTGCCTAGTTGCTTACCATCTACAATACATATTTAATTTTATTACACAAATACAGAAATAAATAACTTACGTAATATACCTCGCACATGATATTACGCCCGCTTTGACAGAGCTTTATGTTTACAGAAAGCTCTGAAAGACAAGAAAGAAAATAAACAGGAAGGTATATTATTTGTAGTTACCCTACATGTGTATATATATATATATATATATATATATATATATATATATATATATACACACACACACACACACACACACACACACACACACACACA